>PVKM010009838.1:0-36060 GCA_004027735.1 Carollia perspicillata | reverse complement strand
AGAGCGGCCGAGGGCCCGATTCTTGGGGCCCTTCCTTGCGGGGGAAAGCCGAGCCACTTTCATCTCACCAGGTTTGAACTCAACAGCGAGATAAAGATCGTTAAACAGACTGCCACTGTGCGCCGGGCCCTGGGGGTGGGAATGAGGGGGATACTGAGATGAGCCAGGGACGCCTCTGCCTGCGAACACTTCCGCTTAGTAATTTAATGCGATTCTCTGTGATCGCTTTTGATGGTCAAAAACCTGGGGTCTGAGTGTTCAGCTAAAGAGGGAGGGGCGTGGCTCATTTGGAGCATAGCTGATTGGGTGAATGAACTCCTGGAGGGCCATGGGGCTCCCTGGGCTTTGGGGTTAAGAGGGAAGGGACGGTATTGGGGTTTTCACGACATCCACCTACCCATATTCCAAGTAAGTTTATTCAGCACATAGTTTTTGGTGCCTACGATGTGCCAGGAACTGTGCTAGAGTCACACAAAGATGAAGACACAAATTAGGCCCTGGGACCTCAGGGTGCAGCTGCCTCCAGGCCATCCTGAGCAGGCTGCTTCTTTCTATAAGAGGTAAAATTGAGGCAGGTTACTGCGTTTATGTGTCTCACTTGCCACAGTGTACCAAATATGTCTATGTGAATCACTGAAACTCAAACCCATGGACTGATTTATTCCTGCAGAAGAGATTTATTGAGCATAAATTATGTGCCAGGCCCAGGTAATAAGAGCTGAGGTTACAGCAGTCACCCTGCCCTTCCCATGGAAGCTAATGTAAATAAAGCTGAACAAGTAACAACAACAAAGATACAGAATATTATAAAAAGAAGTGCAGTGAAATTTCAACCTGTGAATCCATGAAAGCTTCTTGGCAGAAGTGTGTCCAACTCCAAATCTGATCAGTGAGTAAACCCTATCCAAGTGAAGGTGAGGGGGTAGGAGAATTTGAGAGGGTGAGAAAAGTCTAGGGCAGGCGAAAAGAAGGTCTTAAGCAGGGCAGTGACATGATCAGATGTGTGTTGTTTGCAAGATCCCCTGGCTACAGTGTGGAGAACAGATTAGAAGAGTAGGAGAGTGGATGGGGAGCGGCATTCCAAACAGGGCAGGTAGGGGTGGTGGCGTACTATCAGCTAAGTGGGCGTAATAATAAGACTAATAACAAGTAATACTTCACACTGTGTGCCAGGGTCTGTATCAAGTGATCTATATCAATTAACTTGTATAACCCTGACAGCAACCTTATGAGGCAGTTTTATCCCCACTTTACAGATGGAGACCTGAAGCACAGAAGAGAGTAGGTAACTTTTCCAAGATCACACAGCCAGGAAGTGGCAGATCTAGGATTGAAACTTAGCAGTCTGACTCGAGAGTCCATCTCTTCACCCACTGTTACGTACCAAAAAGTGGAAGGGATCATGTTGTGAGTTGAATTGTGTGTCCCCGACCAAAAGATGTAAGTCTTAACCTTTGGTACCTGTGAATGTGACCTCATTTGAAAATAGAGTCTCTGCGGCGTAGTCAAGTTAAGAGGAAGTCACACTGGAAGAGGATGGACCCTACCCAATGAGATGTCCGTGTAAGGAGAGATACAGAAATACACAGACACACAGTGGGAAAAAGGCCATGCGACACAAGAGGCGGAGATTGGAGTGATGCAGCTACAGGCCAAACAGTGCCAAGATTACCATTAACTTTAGGAAGCTAGGAGACAGGCATGGATGAGATTGTCCCTCTGAACCCCCAGGAGAAACCATTTCTACCAACACCTTGATTTTGGATTTCTGGACTCCAGAACTGTGAGAAAATAAATTTCTATTTCGTCGAGCCACCTAGCGTGGGATGCTTTGTTATAGAGCCCTAGGAAACATACAAATCAGAAGATATTTAAAGGTAGAAAAGGCAGATTTATTGTTTGGACATTAGGAATGAGGAAGGAAGGAAAAAGTCAAAGACCTCTCGTGGTTTTCTGGCTTAAGCACCTGAGTGAAGGGTAGTACCTTTCCCGAGTTAGAGAGTGCTGGAGGAAAATCGGGGTGGTGGTGGTGGTGGGTAAGAAGGTAAAGAAAATGAAATGTGAGTTTGAGATTATGTCTGTGAGATACGCAGGTGGAGGTATGATGTAGTCAGTTGGACTTAAAACCATAAAACAGAGCAAGAGCCAGAGTGGAGATTGAACTTTGAGTTTGTCAACCACAGATGGTAAATGAAGCCATATGAAAAGAAGAAATTGCTCAGGGAAAGAAGAGTACAAAGGGAATTGGCAACCAGTACAGTCCTTGAGTCTCTTCCAGTATCTAATGTTTAGGTAGAGATGGAAAAGCTGACAGGAGAAACTGACAAGTGAGTAAAACAGAGAAATGGGAAAATCTAAACAGCAGGGTTTCACAGAAGGCAAGGAACATGTGAAGACGGGATACCACAGCAGTGGAATGTTCTGAGAAGCCAAATAGGGTCAGGACTGAAAAATGTCCTGAGGATTCAAGGTAGTAAGGTCATTGGTGATTTTACAAAAAACAGTCTAGCCATAGGTAAAATCCATATTGGAGAGGGTTGAGAAGGAAGTGGAAGGTGACACAATGGAGACAGCAGGATTACGCAAGGGAATCAATCAGTAAGTGGGAGGAAATGAAGAAAAGGTAACTGGAAGGGGTTCCAGGATGAGTTCTGTGGAGGTGGTTTTGTTTTTAGATAGGGGAGGCTTGAGCACATATCAGCAGTGCCAGTGAGAACTAGGCAGCTCTCTTCAGCAAAATATTCGGGCATAATAAAGACGGAAGCACTGTGGTGATGGGCGCACGATGCAGTGTGTGGATGGTGTTTTACTAAGTTGTACACTTGTGACCTGTATGGTTTTGTGAATCAGTGTCACCCCAATAAATTCAGTAAAATAAAGTGAAATACAGAAAAAGGAGGAATGATTAGCTGGAGAAGCAGGCAAGTCATAGATTCGTTGGCAGGAAGTTTTTCCTCATTCCTTAAAACAAATGGGCAGTCACTACATGCCAGGTCAAAAAGATGTAGCAGTGTCTCTGTCTCATGTATCTTACAGCGGAACAGGTATTTTTAAATAATTATACCAACAGTACACTGAGCCTGGGATAAAGGCCTTGAAGGTGAATTGTATCTCAATAAGGCTGTTTAAAAAAAAAACAACATTTTTAAAAAATCAGACAAGTATTTATTATGTCCAGTACTAATGATGAGTGATACAAAAGAAACATGAAACTGTATGAGTCAGCTGGGCTGGCCAAAACAAAAAACCATTGAGCAGAGTGAAATCCTTTCCCTGATACTTGTATAAAATAAAGACTTGTTCTCTGTCTTCAGGTTTAAGGGTTAACATGTCAGAAATTAATTAAGTCATTTGAGATTTCAAAAACGTAGTCATAGGAGATATGACAGGTGGACCTGAAATGAGGACAAGAGAAGGACACTGTAGAAATGAGGACATGTAAGTCTTTAGAAGAATGAGTCAGGCAATTAAAGAAAGGAACTAGCAGGTAAAGATAAATAATGACTTATAAATCAGGAAAATGATGTAGAAGAAGGTAAAAGACTCATTTACAGAACACAAATGGGATAGCGGGCTAAATTCCTCACCTCAAAATGAGAAATGAAAGGTGATCGAGGGGGAAAAAGATGGGCCCCTGCCGGCCGGGCGGACCTGATGGAGCATGCTCTGAAGGCCCGCCCAGGCGCTGACCACGTCTAGGTCAGAACTTCCCCCGTGTGATGTAGACAGTGGGTCTCAGTTACAATGTCTTTAGACTGGTAATGACGTTAGGTTTTATGAGTTCTGAATTCAGCTAATTAATTATTCAACTTGACACTGCTCTTTCAGTTCTGACTTGAGAAATATTTCTCAAGCTTGAAAAAGGAGTAAAAAAACAATCAGCGTTACATTGGTCATCTTTACTGAATTAAATGTCATGGAATAATTTATTAGACTGTAGTTTATTTTATAAAACCAAAGTGGAAATGAAATGAGTTTTTGTTGCTTATTGAAGTAAAAAATATACTGTGAAGTATTTCACTTAATAGTGTTTGTACTTTTGAGTCGTATGACTTTCTATAAAAGCTCAAGATAATCTTTCAGAAAATGACTAATGAGGGAGCAAGGCCAGTGCATAATAAATTCTAACACAGCTAATCATTTTTATATTATGCAGTCGGCTGGGGAACAGACCAGGGAATTGGCGGATTCGGAGAGGAGCCAGGAATTAAATCTCAGCTAATGAACCTGATTCGATCTGTAAGAACCGTAATGAGAGGTAAGAAGAAACACTAGTGGAGCACTCTTACATTTTAATTTTGTGGTTTGATTTAAGTAGCAAAGCTTCTGAGTGTGAATACTATCTACTATCTTTATGGTGGGAAATTTTTTTGTCTTTAATCTCACTTTATTGGTTTCTTAGTTTGCTGCTTGTTTTTAAGCCAGTTGATGCCAATGGAATGCTCAGTGGTATAATCTATTTGTATGTTACCTCTCAGAGTCAAAAGACTTGATATTCTTGCCTTCTGGAACTGTGTTGCTTCCAAGTAGTCAAGTCGTCTGGAGTCCTGTATGGGTCCTATCTCGGCTATATAGAGTCCTATAAAGGTCCCATATCTGCTCTTCTCTTAGAAAATAAATATTTTAGAGCAACTCAATAAAGAAGAGTTCAGAACCTTTTTTTAAATATATTTTATTAATTATGTCATTACAGTTGTTCCATTTTCCCCCTTCATTCTCCTCCACCCTGCACACCCCCTCCCACGCACACTCCCCCCCTTTAGTTCATGTCCATGGGTTGTAAGTTCTTTAGCTTCTACATTTCCCACACTACTCTCGCCCTCTCCTTGGCTATTTTCTCCCCACCTTCTATACTACTTATTCTCTGTACCTTCTTCCCCGCTCCTCCTCCCACTCCCCTGTTACTAACCTTCCATGTGATTTCCATTTCTGTGGCTCTGCTCCTGATTTAGGTGTCCGCTTAGTCTGCTTTTGTTTTAGGTGTGGATGTTAATAATTGTGAGTTTGCTGTCCTTTCTCTAGAACCTTTTCTTGAAAACCATTAAAACTCAGCTCGCTCGCTTTCTCATTGTCTTCCTCTTTTTTTAGCTGCTTTAATCACAACTTGAAATAGAATGATAAGTTCATTCTTAATTTAGTGATGAAGCTATGGAATCTTCTTTGCAATGTATTTCTAATGTCAGGTGTCACTGATAGCCAGCCATATGGGTCTGTGAATATTTCTGCCTGGGTCCAGTGTGCTGTGTTCCAAGAGCTACACCAGAACTACCTACAGGTGTTTACGTATTAATATAATTGTAACAATGTGATCTTTATTCCCAGTCACACAAGCCCCCCCTTTAAATTAAGTTTTGAATTTTATGATCCAGTGATGTTTGAATGTTCCTGTTACAAGTATTGGCAACATGCTTATGATAAATATTACTAGGTATTTCCATCCTTCCTGGATGCTAGTAACTGTGACTAGTTTTTTCAGACATTTTCTTTATAGTAACAAACTTTTTTTTTCTTTTTTGCAGTGCCATTAATAATAATAAACTCAGTTGCAATTGTATTACTTTTACTATTTGGGTGAAGATCAATGGGGGAGATGGAGACTCAGAAGAAGAGATGCCAGCAGAAGTTACTACTTTGGCCTTTATTGGAAGATACATATCTTAGCTGGCTGTCCTTGGACTTGACAAAAATGTAAACCTGAGAAAACCAGAGTCCCTATTTATCTTATTTTTTTTAATGTCGCACTTACAGTTTCATTATGAAAAGATGAGATCATAGAGGCAGTAACTGTCCAGGATTGGAATACACTCGGTTGCTGACTGTTAATAAAAGTACATGGTGTGGTAAAGATTGTTCAAAGGTGCAGGACTGTCACTTATGTGTTATTAGAGCTTTTCCTCTCACTTCTCAGGGATGACTTTTTTTAACTTTTGAAGTTCCTTGTGACTTAGCTATGATGCTCAGAGAGTTGCTTTCCAACTAGACAAAATGTAAAAGATTTTAAAAAGCAGTTACTACATATAAATTGATAAACAGGTAATTGGGGTGATTTTATTTTGAACTCTTTCATTAAGTATTTTGTCTCTGTTCTGGCTATGAAAAATTCAAATTTACAGTAACTATTGAGGACCAATACAATCTGACTTCAGGGAGAATTATAATTTTGTAGGTCAGATAGTTGCATGGTGATTGTGTTTTTGTTTGAAATTCTTTTCATGTATTTCTTATTTTAGTAATTGGCCTGAATAATGAGACCAGATCAGTATTTATATATTTTCATTGGTGGAAAAATCTGAGTAGAAAAGTCTGTGCCCTTTTTACAACTATGACTTATTTTTTTGAAATCAGTGTAAATATTAGCCTGCAAGAGCAATCCTAAACAATCACAGTTCTAAACTGTACTAGAAGAAGACTTTATTGTGAAGCATTTACCTCTTCCAAAAGTATCACATTTTCAATTCTTGGAGTAGTATATTAGGGGTGTGATTCTTAATTCTTATTTCCATCTGTCACTAGGGCATTCATACTGGATAGGTGTTTTGTTTTTTTATGTCTTAGAACATCCTATATTTTCCTCATCCCATATTACAGTTTTATGCAGAAAGATTAAAACTCTGTAAATGGTTTCTATGGAAATTATCAGTTATAATATTTTAAAGGGGTAGAATGACATCTTTGTTTATAGGACATTTATAAATAAAGTTAAATTTCCAAGTCAAACACTTGTTTTTGTACCTTCGTATATACTTGTCAGTGTTAACGAAATTAATCTCATTTTGTGTGTAACACTTCTTATATATCTTCTTTGCTGTAAAATCACTGAGCACAGATTTCATGAGAGTAAAACACAGTCCATTTTTTTCTTCAATGAGTTGAATTGCTAAACTATATCATGAAGACGCATGAGCAACTTTTGTTCTACAACTTAATTTACTTCTAAAACTTTGGAGCAGGTATTTGATGCTTGTTGGCCATCCCTGAGTTAGAGATGGATTATCTCTGAGCCTTGAGCTTGTAGCTGAGCCAGAGAAAAGTACCAGGGATTCATAGTTGGTTACTTGGTTTGTAGGGGTAGCATATTTGGCACTTAGAGGCAGTGCCCTTTTGCTTTACAAAGAGCTCATGCATGAGCCTGAGTTTAAGCCACTGGACATATTCAAAAGAAACACAGGCTGTGAGCCATGCAGAATTTTAAAAAGAAAAGAGACTTTGTCCAGATGCCATTTCATGTAAGACATTGCAGCTCACCTTGGTGCTCACTTCGCGTCATGCTGCAAAAGTTCAGTCAGAGCAGGGCAGTGTCAAGAGTGCTCTGTAGCAACACAGTTCTGGGAAAAGCAAAGAACATCAAAGTACCTCATCTCTGGAGGCCACTCCAGCATTTCTAACTTGAATGTGCCTGAAGGGAGGCCTGCAAGCTTTCACAGGTTAACCCTGGTTTCCCCAGAGCAGCTGTGATTTCATAACCGTAGTTTCTTATTTTAGTTGGCAGTAAATTAAGTGCCCTGCTTGCCTGCCCACACCCTCCTCAGCCATTCTCAGAACTAACAATTTGTGATCATCTGGCTTTCATGTATCCGAGATGTTTATGGTCCTTTGTATTCTGACCTGCACATGTATGCCTCTGACCTGTTGTAAAGGATCTCGGCTCTATAAAAATTAACCAAATTTATACCTTAATCAAGTACAATGGTATTCAAACTTTGTTAATAGCAGAACAAGACTTTCAAAGGAGCAATAACATAAAATTATAATGCTCCAGTATCTAAAACAGATGAGAGCAGGTCTACTTTTACTTGAAGCAGGGACCAGGCCCAGAGGCTTATTGATCAGCTGCCACTTTACTCTTGTCAAGCTTAAAAATCCCTGCTTAGAGTAAGCAAAAGGATCTGTGCTCTTTAGGTCCATGTAATCACTTGTGCGTGCATGTTCATGCACTCATCAAATGACTAGAGAAAAGCAATATATTTGAGTAAAAAGAGTAGGAGGCAGGATATTTCTAATATGCCAAGCAAAACCTTTTATCAGATGACTTAAACTCCAAGACCTCAGTTTTGAGTTGCTCCTTCTGTAGAAGTGGTGATATATATATATCTTTCCCAGATCACTAAGCTTTGATTCTAGATGGATCTCAACCAAAGAGATGTTCTGAAGTAAAATGTTTTTGGTAAAATAAATCACTTTTTCATTGACTTACAAATTCAAAGTTATTGCTGGTAATAAAATTTTAATGCCGTGCGTGCACAATGAAATCCTTTTTTGCTGAAATTTTCCTTGGCCTGATTGGTCATGAGATGTCAGATATTGTGAAAACGTTCTGTGGACACAGTGGGCAACGTGCAATAGTATTAATGATCAAGATTAAGTTCTGGAATCCTACTTTTTGTTTCAGTGCTGAAACTGCTTTCTTTACGTTTCCACTCCCATCTTTTTCCCAAATAAGCCCCTCCATTTTGAGGTCCATCCCTTTTTTGATTTTGCCATTTGGCAGCAAAGCCATTTGAGTCTTTTGATGAGGAGGAAGCCATTTGTCCTCTTTCATTATTCCACATCATAGTGAATGACACCTTCTGTTATACTATCCAATTGCCCAAACCTGGAGCCTAACAGTTATCTTGATGCTTATTCTACCTTAACCTCAATCTATCACTAATTTCGGACTATTTTACCACTTAAAGATCTCTTGAATTTCTTCTTTGCTTTTGTTTTCATACAGTTTAAGCATCTCATACAAGTACCTTCTGACCAGGTATCACACTGTGGCACCTCTCCCACCCAATCTCCATATTGCAGCCAGAGTAAGCATTTAGGAAAAAAATCATGTCTTAATAATACCCACTTGCTTAAAATCCTTCAGTGGTGTTTTCATCTGGTCAAAAACAGGCTCCTAGCTCTGAAGGGGAAACTTAAGAACAGGTTCCCTTATCTTCAACCAACTGGGTCCTCCCATAGAAAACTTAAGACTTAACAAATATGAATAAGAAAAAACCTCCATACCCAGTGCGTAGGAAAAGCAAAAGGTCCCTAGTCTAGGGAACAGAAAGGGTTATATCTTGCAACATGGATGACTACAGCACTGGGCAGAAGGGACGTTGGATAGTGAGTGTTCTGGCAGGATGAGCCTCCAATCAACCAAAGAGCAGCAGTTTTGTCAAAGGATCCCGTATGTGGAAGCCAGAGTCTATATCCTATTATGTCAGATTGCTCCAGAGAGTTTTTCATTTTAGTCACTTCCACAGAACACGCATAAGATGACCACCTCCAACCTCAGTTTAGTTGAATCAAAGGGAAACAAGCAGAGACTCCTGACGTGTGTGGGAAGGGAGAAGTGAGGGAGGTGGTTCTGTCCTAAGACATTTCTTCACTAGAGGTGCTAGGTAAGGCCTGCGGGAGTACTCTCTAATGAGAGGCAGGGTGGGTAACAGCAATGTAAGGTGTTGGGATAGCTGATGCAGAAAAGAGGAACGCTACCTGAGGTAGTGGTTAATGGCAGTAAATACCAGATGCTATTCAAGTAGCAAAGCAGAAAATAACCTCAGAGATTGGTACTTCAAGGAAAGTTATCTAGGAGGTGACTTCTGAGTTACCCCTCGAAATGGGGAAGTGGTGGAGAGGGTTGCAGCCAAGTTACTCAATACTTGCATCAACCATGCTGCTGTGGAATGGGAAACAGCTACTGAGCAAAGGCAGAGGTTCTTGTATTTCTTCTTGCAACCTGGCTAGCTCAGCAGGCCGCACCATTGAAGACTGGGCCTCAAGAACAACTCGTCCTGATGGTGGCGAAGAAGCAGGACTAGGCCTGATACTGGATGTCGGAGCTTGGAAAAGAACCCTGGGTGGACTAGGCGGAGCCGGAGAAAGACAGGCGGGATTTCCGGTGCAGTCCTGGGGTCAATTTCCGGCGTCGATCGGGAAGCAGCCCGGGGCGTGGTGGACTCGCGGCCGGGAGTCCGGTGACCGCGCAGCTGTGCTGACTTTACTGTTCGCGGGGCCATTGCTGAGGACGGCGAGTGGAGCAGGGTGAGGAGCCGCTCTGGGACTGCCGACTACCGTTTGTCTGTAGGCTGCATTTCTTCGTGAAAGGGCTTGGGATTTGGGGGCCTAAGTGTTCGCCTCCCTTCTGGGACAAGGACCAACCCACGCGCTCGTTCTGGGAGGACTGTCACACCCCTCCGCGTGGAGACCGCCCCTTTGCCGCGGCGCTGGCGTGCGTGCGCGGAGACGTGCACGATGCGTTTCCGCCGGCCTCGGGGTGCGCGTGACAGATATTTACTCCGTTGTTTCGCGAGTCAGATGGTGGTCGTTCCTCGGGCTGTGCCCCAGGACTGTATTTCGAAACTGGCTTCTCTTCCAGTCCGGCGTTTGCCAGGCCTTGGAATGTGGGCTGGAACTGAGGACAGTGACCGGCCCTTCTGGCCCCTCCGCACTGGGAGTTGGGGGGAATCGTTGTTTAATGCTGAAAGATTCTTGTTCTAGGAATCGTAGAGACCGAGATTCCTAAATTTAGTAACTCAGAAGTCTTTGTTGAGCGCTAAGTAGTACAGTGGAAAAGGCAACATAGCTCCTTTCCCCACAGAGCTTAACAGCTGGGACAGTGATAAATTTAACAATGAGAGCACCTGCGGTATCGGGCTCAGCCCTGGGAGAAGAGGAGTTGGACTCTGGAATGCCAGGAGAAATGAGTTATCTCAGACCCAAGGGCTGAAGGAGTTGGCCAGAGAAAAGGAGGATGTAGGGGAAGGAGTGGTAGGATTCAGGGAACAGAAATGGTCCCAGATAAAAAAAAAGTCCATCGATGAGGGAGGTCAAGTACAGAACTTTTGCCCTACAGATGTACTCCCATCCCTTTGGGGTGCTAGTATAGACAAATGAGTCGGGAAGGTAAACCAGTGTTCATTGTTCAGACTTGATCCTGGGGAAGTTGGGGAGTAACTGGGTAATATCATTTATTGAGTGCATACAGTGGTTCCAGACTTTTCTATGGAACCATGTGGGGAAGAAAAGAGAATCCCCTCCCACAGGGGGTTATAAGAGGCATGTTCTGGACAGCCCCAACCTCCTAGGGGAAACTTTTTATTGAAATCTCTTTTATCTTAAATATTTATGCAAGTTTTGAATTGTATGCCACAATATAGCTTTATTTCGGTATAAAATGTTTTCTCAAATTCTCAAATAACCTGCTGTCCACTGGCCGCCTGTGGCCCAGGATGCCTATGAATGCAGCCCAACAAAAAATGGCAAATTTACTTAAAACATTATGAGTTTTCTTGTTTTCATTAGTGTTTGTGTATTTAATGTGTGGCTCAAGACAGCTCTTCTTCCATTGTGGCCCAGAGATGCCAAAAGGTTGGATATCCCTGCTTTTAGGACCATTGCATCATATTCTGACTTTTGCAATTCTTGACACACATCCAGTATGTACCCTTTCCTCTTTCCCCTACCCTCACACATACAAGGGTGAACCCAAAAGCCCTGGAATTTATTTATAAAAAGTTGTGTATTCTTACATGTTTGAACTTCAGTCACTTTCAAAGTACTCTCCATTTTATGCAATCCTATTGAGACTTTTTTATAGCCTGCTAAAAACAGTTTTTTAACTTGTTGATTTTGATGCCTTTTAGTGCTTCAGCCATTTTTTTGTTCCACCTTTTCCACACTGGCAGGACGTTTCCCTCTGAGAACTTATTTTCATCCAGGGAAACAAAAGTTGCTTGGGGCAAGATCAGATGAACAGGGAGGGTGGAACTTGGGGGTCAGCCATTTTTTGGTTAAAAACTGCTGAACACGCAACATTGTGTGGGCAGGTGCATTCATAAATTACCCATCATGAAAGAGCAAACGTATTGAAAGAGTCTTGGAAAAAATTTACTGAAACCGAACGCAGCCTCTCACAGTGGTTCCAGCTGCTTACACTGATACAGATGGGTTCCTAGAACACTCACCTAGCAGGGGAAGCCTGTACTATAAGGAACCTGCCCTCCAGAAGATAATTCTGTTTTTTGAGGGGGTCCCCCATGTACATAACCCAGCCTTTCAATGTGTGGAACACTGTTCATGGTACATGTCTTACTTTTTTTAATCCTATCACCCGTTAGAGATGGGTATTATCCTTTGGATTTTAGCAGTAAAGAAACTGAGGCCGCAAGATTAAGAAAATTGCCCAACTTCACACAGCTAGTAAGTTAAGGTTCAAATGCAGACATGTGCAGCTTCATAGTTCTTGTCCTTCACCACTGCCCTATTGCATTTCAAGGAATAGATTTGGAGCTGGACAGAATATTTGAAGCAGAAAGGACATTTAGAAAGTTGTTGAATTGGGCTAGATGAAAAGGCATGGTTCCAAAATTAAGTTTAACAATGAAGAGAAGTGAGTGGATTCAAGACTGTAAAGGACGTAGAACTGACACTTGGCAGTTGACCGGACGAGAGGAAGGCGGGGGAGAGCCCGCTGGGCACGTCTGGATTGATGGTGCTGACATTCACTCACAAGGATCTCGGGAGAAAGAGCAGCCAAGAGGGTAACAAGGACTTGCTGGATTGAGATGCCCTCAGCAGTGTCTTGCGTTCCTCTTAGGATGAGAGAGAATGTACTTTGCATTGACTTTGTACCAGTATCAGTTGTTTCTGACTCTTCTTAAGGTATATCCTATATAACTTGGTCAAACTGGGAAATGGTGGGACACGGACCCAAGATAAACCAAACATGCGGACTAGCTTTGAAGTCTGTGCAGGTCTTCTGGGATGATACTAATATTTTACAATTACATTTTTTTGAAAAAAATGTGTAATAACTTTTTTTTTGAGACACACAACATTATCCTAGTTTCAGGTGTACAGCATAATGACATGATGTTTGTATACATCAGGAAACAATCACCATGATAGGTCTAGTTAACATCTGTCAGTATTCATAGCTAAAATTTTTTTCTTGTAATGAGAACTTTGAAGAACTATTCTTAACAACTTTCAAGTATGTGATACAGTATTAACTAAAGTCACCTTGCTTTTGACCTCCTTTAGACCCCCTTTGCCCATTTCTCCCCACCCCCAGCACCCTACTCTGGCAACCATCAATCTGTTCTTTGTGCCTAGGACTTTAGGGATTTTTTGGAGGGGGGATTCCACATGTAAGAGAGATGATAAGCACGTTACAGTTTGATGGAATGCTGACTTGCAGTTTAGATAACCATTATTACCCAGTTTCTCACTGGGAGGAGATCATGGCAGAAGCAGTCAAGGCCTCTATGGGGCCAATTGAAAAGGTGAAGTTCGAGCTCTGAGTGGGGCACCTCAGTTTTCTTCAAGCCCTCAATCCATCACTCTCAGATGCATAATGCTCCAGAAAAGCATTTTAGAGTTTAAAAAGTGTGTTCTGTGGAACTGATGAAAGCAGCAGAGTAGGCGTTTATAATGCTTTTGTAACATTTAGCCTATGTGGATGCTTCAGCAAGGATTAAAATAATCAGTATTCATGAGGACCATTTACTGGTTCTAGTTGGACAGTGTTTTTTAAAGCACTATACTCCTTTGGTTGTTACTCCAATCTTGTTTGTATTTTGTAAGCCTTCAGAGTTACCATTTTTTATTGAATATGAGATGTCTCTCACAAAATTTGGGTTTTGAGAGGAACAATTGTAGGTCCCTGTGCATGTAAAGGAGAATGCTTTGTTTTCATTTTGTGCAGCCTTATCTTTTATGGCACAGTGTATTTTAAGTTAAAGAATCCTTTGCTTGTTACCTGTTGTATTCAAATACAGCCTCTAGGAGCCATCTAGTCCAGGGGTGTCAAACTCATTTTCACCGGGGGCCACATCAGCCTCACGGTTGCCTTCAAAGGGCCGAAATAATTTTAGGACTGTATAAATGTAACTACTCCTTAACTGTTAAGGAGCTGAAATTATATTTGGCCCTTTGAAGGTAACCGTGAAGCTGATGTGGCCCCTGGTGAAAATTAGTCTGACATCACTATCTAGTCTTTTGACTAACAAACTGTTTCTCCTGTTAGGCAGGTAGTCGTTGATGCTGTTGTTGACATAATCTTTCATTTCAAGGTCACAATAAAGTTCAGAAATAGAATAATATATGGGAGCTATTACAGAAGAGAGGATTTTGCAATTTAACCTTGATTCATCAAAACTTTTAATGTCTTTTTTCTTTTTTTGCCTCTTCACTCTTTTCCTCCCAGCAAGTATATTATAAAAGACAAACAGAACCAAAGATTTGTTTCAAAATCAAAATATTTGGAGGATAAAGGTTGTTACACTGAGTGTATAAAAATTGTATGATCTAATTTAGTTTTTTATAACTACATTAAATGTATGAGAAATGACTGACTAAAATATAACAAGACTTTTTTAGTGTGAAATATGCCATTTACACAAGAGTATGGAAAACATAGATGTAAGTTTTTAATAATTTTAATAAAATAAAAACACTCATCTACTCACTGTCTCCGGCAAGAAGACCTTAGAGGCTCCCTTTGTGCGCTCCCAGTTGCAGCCCCTCCCATCCCCTGGAGGAGTCGCTGTCTGACCCTCCTGATGGCCGTTCCCTCCCCTCTGCAGTTTTATCACCTTAGCGCGCATTCCTGTATCTTAATGCTATGGTGTGTAAACATACTGTGTGTAGGCTCTTGCAATGGGCTTCTTCCTCTCTGTAGTAGATTTTTGAGACTTATCTAGGATGACGAGTGGAGCTGTAGTTTGTTTATTTTTTTCTTTACCAGAGTACATGTCACTATGTTTACATTAACCATCTCAAGTAGTTTTTTTTTTTTGAGGGGGTATGTATTTTTATTATTGACACTATTACAGGCACCCGCATTTCCTGCGCCTTTGCCCACCTCCATCCAGCCCCATTCCCCCTTCCCTCTGGCCATCATCACACTGTTGTCTGTGTCCATGGGTTATGCTTATACGTTCTTTGGCTAATCCCTTCACCTTCTTTCATTCAGTTGCCCACCTCTCCCTCCCCCACAGCTGTCAGTCTGTTCCATTATCCATGCCTCTGATTTTATTTTGTTCATCAGTTAATTTTGTTAATAGATTCCACATACTGTATATCCCTACAATGGAATGTTATACGGTAGTGAAAATGAACAGTGGCTCTATGTGATAACATGGCTGTCTCTTCCAAGCATAATGTGGAGTGGTAAAGCAAGTCACTACAGTAGAAAGAATAACATTAAATCAAAGCTTTCAACTCATTAGAATCAAGAGAGCAACTTTCTTGGGGAGAGGAAGAAAGGCAATCGGATCAGAGAGGGTACATAGAGGGCTTCAACTCTGTCTGTGATGTGTTATTTCTAAAACTGAAGGGGGGTAAAGGGGATGGCTGTATCATCCTTGATACCTTTTTGTGTGTCTGAAATTTTTCATTATAAAAACAAAATATGGGAAAAAATGAATGTTTTTAAAGACTAAAAATGAAGTCCCATCCTTTTTAGCTTCTGTACTGTTCGTACTCACCCCTTACTATCTTTAAACTATACTTTACATTCCACTGTATGAAGGATATAGCTCATAATAAATATTAAAGGGAAAATATGCAAAAGGGAACTTTTACATTGTAATATAAGGACAGTACTTCTCAACTTTAAAATTACTATATGACTTAAAATTCCCTCCTCAGTGACCTGTAAATACTGTAGCTCCTTGGCCATGTATGTCATTTCAGGATGTAATAGTGGAGATGGGTGATTAGAACATTTTCATCATATATAGCCAAAGATGAAAAAGATTTTGCCCATGATTTAGTGTTTACATATACCCTTTCTTCAGAGTATGTTAATCTTATATTTAAAAATGAAATAAATGGTCACAGCTGGGTGGCTCACTTGGTTGAAGCATTCATCTCGTATACCAGAATGGTTGCCGGTTCAATTACCCGATCAGAGCACATACCTAGGTTGGGGGTTCAGTCCCCAGTCGGGGCACATGTGGGAGGCAGTCAATCAATGTTTCTCTCTCACATCAATGTTTTTTTTTCTCTCTCTCTTTAAAATCAATGAACATATCCTGAGGAGAAGATTAAAAAGGATTAAAAATAAAATAAATGAATAATTTGTTACACCAGAGTTATTTTAAGAAACCCGAAAATAAATAGTAACTGTTTTTATTAACTCCTTTTCCCCCCTTTATAGTTTCAATTCAAGATTTTTTTAAAATCTAAGCATTAGAAAGGTTTTGTGAGTCAAATTTTGGATTTTGATTTCAAAAAACACATTTTCCTCCTAAAGAAACAGCTTAACACTGAGCATTACCTTTTTGGTTCTAAATGATATTTTTGAAGACTTCCCAGTTTTGAATTGTCCATTGTTTCCTAAATCGTATCTTTCATTTCATTTGCTCTCTCCTAGGAATGAAGGATGGCAGCACGCCGTGCACTAAAAGCTGTTTTGGTGGATCTCAATGGCACACTTCACGTGGAAGATGCAGCTGTGCCAGGCGCGCAGGAAGCTCTTAAAAGGCAAGCTATCCTCCAGGTTCAGCTGACAAATACGTTTGTAAGGGCCATTTCACCAAGGCAGAGCATTAGCTAAGTGGATGGCCTTAAGATGGCATTTCACCAGCTCCTATACATGCAAAAACCACCTTGGATTTAGCTAGATGTACACACTGTAATAGCTTCCACACATTGTGCTCCAAGCCTTTATTAGGTTTGGCCTTTCGATCTTTGTTCTCTTTGTTCTTTGTGTGTGTCTTTTTCCAAGTCAGTAATATAAATTTGTGAATGAAAACTCAAGATTCTAAAACGCAGAGTAAATAGCTTTGGAAAAATCACATGTGCAGGAATCTGGAAGTGAAACACAGGCATACACAAAGGCATAGTGCCACCCACGCCCCTTCATCTAAGACCTAGCATTGAGTGTGAAGCTGCTCAAATACAGTTTAATTAAGGGACTTGAAATTTTAGAATTATTTCCATCAACTAAATTTAATGCCTTAGAAGGTTAAAGACTGTTCTATATTTCTGATGTATCAGTCACAGTAATTAACAGGTCTGGATACAAACTGAGATACATAGTAAAAAATTATTAAACTAAACTGAATGTGAATGTTTGCTTCTGAGTGTTCTAAAAAAAAAATCACCAGTATAACAGTACTAGTAATTGGTATTAAGCACTTCAATGCTAAAATAATTTAGAGAAGTTTTCAAAGTCAGCAATACTTAGCATGTGGTGCTTATCATTTTCCCACCTTAAAATAGTCAGTAGTATGCTCTTATTCAGATATTCTAATAACTAGTGTCATAGTACCAGGTGTGAGGATAAAAGATGGACACAGACCTTGCTTGCATTTTCTCGGGGAGCTTACTTTCCATGTGGAGAATCAGCAACTGAAAAGAGACTTGTACATATGGTAGGCATCATTTGGAAGCTGTCGGTTTGGTTAGGAGTCATGATGTTCATTTTACAGGTGGCCAGTGTGTTGTTTAAAGCCAAAAGGAAATCTGATGCGTAATTGGACTTTCTCTTGACTCCTTAACACTGTCTTTTAGTCAGGCTTTCTCTGGGAAAGGATGTGGACAGGATGCTGTTATAAAGATGAGCTTTCTGCTTTGGATCGAAAAAAAATCTCTTTATTTCTACTGAACAACGAATGGCATCACTAAGTATCTCTGTAACCATGAGCCTGCCATTCTGGAGGGGCCGGTGCCTACAAATTGCTCTGGTGGGTTTCCATCCAGGGAAATCTGTATATTGTTATGGCTGGTTTTGGTTTCTATAGAAACAAACAGACTATGGGAAGTTAAGGGACCAGTAAAAAATATAAAAGTTTTTTAAAAACCTTTTTTAAAAATGATGTGGTTATTTCAGTACTTCTACATGTTCATTTTTAGGATAACAGTTGTGTTAAAATAATCACTTTCTTTTGAGAGATAAACCACCAAATTTTAATGTGTTTTTCAGAAAAGCTGGATATCATAGAGGCAGTCATGATTACTGTGAACTATTTAATCATACAAATTTAGTTAATGTTCTTTGCATGAATACTTACGAATCTCTTTTCTGTTTTATGTGCTTGCATGTTTTACGTTGTGGTGAGTGCTTTTACATCTTGCATCCATTTGAGGAACAAAATAAAAAGCAATAGGGTATTAATATAAAATTTTTAACTGTAGCTAAATTAAAATTCTTTTTAGATTTTGGATTTAAAAACTGTAGGACCAAGAAAATAATTTTTACTTTTCGAGAAAGCTAGATTGTCACGAAGTCTTTCTCTGATACCTGACTGCCAGTTTAAGTTCCAAAAGCAGATCACAAAATCAGAACAATCCTGTATGGAAGTAGTTGAAGGGGAAAACATTTTATTTTCTTTTAGAAATGTAATGTTTTTTTGGGATGTCTGGATAGATTCTGCTTATAAATTTGGCAACCCATTAGGGTTTGGCCAGTCTTTAACTGGCTAAGGAAAAGAAGACATCTTGAGATGGCCTTTGTTTTCTTAGTGTGGGAGATCAAGTCCTGTACCAGGACGTAGATTGGAGCCCTCATCCCAGCTCTACTACTACCGAGCTCTATAAAGCTGAGTAAGTCATGGAGCTCCTCTAGGCCTGGATTTTCTCCTCTTTAAGAAGAGAGGATTGCACTAATGATCTCTAAAGTAACTTTCACCTCTCATTCTGTGAGCACAGTGGTTACTAAGCTTTGCTTTTTGCACTTCTTTGATAAAACCCCGCAGTAAAATTCGGTTAAAGTACAGAAGGTTCTCAAAAAGGTGGACACAGCTTTCACAGCTTGACTTTGTTGCCTTTGGCAACAAAGCAGCCCAGAGGGTGTAGATAATATGTAAGCAATTCTGGATAGATAACAAAAAAGATCACAGTATAAACATTAACTTTCATTTTCTGACCTTTGGCAAGTGCTACCAAATTAGGAGATTTTATGAGGCTAGAATGTAAAAGTGGCCTTATTAACATCTGAATTTTACTTTTCCAGGTTACGTGGTACTTCTGTAATGGTGAGGTTTGTGACCAATACAACCAAAGAGAGTAAGAAAGACCTACTAGAGAGATTGAAGAAGTTGGAATTTGATATCTCTGAAGATGAGATATTTACTTCTCTGACGGCAGCCAGGAATTTAGTGGAGCAGAAGCAGGTCCGGCCCATGTTGCTAGTTGACGATCGGGCGTTACCTGATTTCAAAGGTAGGGGAAATTTGGAAATATTTAAAAACCAGGTCTTCACATCTTCCTATAAATCATTCTTCAAACTGAATGTTTAGAAGTATTTATTCTGATTTGCTCCTATCATTGAACCTAAGTTGGTGTTTCTCTAGCTTGTTCTGACTATACTCAAACACATTACATAGAACCTGGTACATAAATGTGCGTGTTACACATGGTAACCAATACTGACTGTATGAGAAGTACTTCAGTTTCTGTTTAGTTTACTTAATTGTGTGTTTGATTTTGATGCTGTTTAGAGCCCTCCAAATTAGTTTCGTAATTTACTAATGGACCATGGCCCACAGTTTGAAAAAGCACAGGTCAAAATTACTTTGAGTTTATAATCCTTGGTCCACGAGACACTGTATTCATTTGATTAAATGAAATAATCTGATAGCTCCTTTTTCAATACTAGGTGTCATTCTGTATTGTATGGAATATTTGCAATGACCATGAAATACTTTCACTTAAGAGAAAATAAAACTGTTTTCTCTTTGGAAAACTGAACAGACTCTGGGAAAATATCCTAGTTTTATGAAGCTTTGCCACAATTGCTTTGTTTTGTAGATGATACTCAGACTAAAATGACACAATATAGGAAAATGGGTATAAATATAATAGAAAACCATGTAATGGCTGTACAAGTAATGATTAGGGAAGTTCGGCATGGATATACAGTTGAGCAGAACCTCGCAACTTCTCCTCTCGGTGTATCAAGAATTATTATTTATAATAATACTTATCTGTATATAATAAGCCAACCAACTTTGGCTGAATTAAACAAAATACATTCATTAAAGGAATCTGGGTGTTGGCAGGAATATACCATGGTGTGACTCCAGTGGAGAGGAATTTGGCAATAGTGCATCAAAGGTGCATATGAGCAGTACGTCACCTGTAGGAATCTGTCTCCAAGATACAGTTACAAAAATGCACAATGTCATATGAACAAGGCTGTTCACTATAGCCTTATTGGTAATAGTAAAGATTGGAAATAACCTGAATGATCATTGGAAGTGATTAATTAATTAATTGTGAATATCCACAAAATGGAATGCTTTGGAGCTGGAAAATGGGTAGTGACAAAGATTTTTATCCCCTGATACAGAGTGATCTTCATGAGAGGGAAATGAATATATATATGTACACACACACAATATTTGTAAAAGGAAGCTAAAGAAGGAAGATAAATGAAAAACTATTAGAAATGGTTATCTGAAAGGGGAGGAAGGGAGAAGGAAAGGAGATTAATTTAAAAGTACCTTGTTACATAGTTTTGACTTGGGAACCATATAAATATTTTACATAATTAAAAGACAATTAAACAGTTAAAAACAAACCAGCACCTGAAAACTAAAAACATATTGGAACAAATGAACTTAACTCTATATCAAGTTGGTGACATAACCACTCAGAGAAAAGAATTATTTCAAATGACTTCAAAATACAGTATTTTGACTATTTGTTCATAGTAGGATAAATTCTAAGAATAAAAGAACTGCAAAGAAATCTTAAACTGCATTCAGTAGTTTAGTCTTATTAGTAATGTTGGTATTGCTATATTTAAATTATATGTAATATTATATCATACATACAGGATAAAACAAAGTAGTAATTATGCTAGTATTGTTAAGATCCAGGACTTTAAGTGTGAGAACATGTACAAATATAAAAATCAAATTAGTTAATCAAAAGCTGTGTATTATTAATTTTTAATTGAAAATACCATTATCAACTTGCTTTTTCTCTGGAAAAATACATATTATTTAGATCTTCCACTGGAAAGGCCTAGAAACAGTGACAACCCAATGCTCAGACTGTGGAGGCTGCTACCATTTCCCAGTTTAGTTCCTTGGAGTAATGGCTAATTCCAGATCAGGGAAGATACTGTATGAGTTTGGGATAACTAACTGTGTTAGCAAGGATACTGTCGAAGACTATTGAGGTCCTATTTAGAGGACCCTGGGGCCAATTTGAAGGGGTAATTTGAGCATCAAAAAGAATAATGATTGCAATGGATCGTAACACAAACATGTATGTATAAAACACCATGAGTTCAAATGATACTCAGTCCCTCAGAACTCATTGGTCACTATTGGAATTTGTTAGGGTAATAAATCATTATTTTGAAAATTGCTAAGTTAAAGGAGTAAAACACACTTGGCCAAGTAGCTCAGTTGGTTAGAACATTATTCCAATACACCAGGGTTGTCGGTTCAATCCCTAGTCAGGGCACACACAAGAATCAATCAATGGCCCTGGCTGGTGTAGCTCAGTGGATTGAGCGTGGGCCTGCAAACCAAAGGGTCGCAGTTTCATTCCCAGTCAGGGCACATGCCTGGGTTGCAGGCCAGTTCCCAACAGGGGACGCACAAGAGGCAACCATACATTGATATTTCTCTCCCTCTCTCCTTCCCTTCCTCTCTAAAGATAAATAAAATCTTAAAAAAAAGAATCAATCAATGAATGCATAAATAAATAGGACAACAAATCGATGTTTCTCCCTCTTTCTCTCCCCTCCCTTCTTTCTCCCCCTCTCCCTCACCCTTCCTTTCTACCTCTAAAAATCAATTTAAAAAATTAAGGGAGTTAAACAAGCATTCATCCTTTGCTATTTGAATTATATTATAGAGTAACCAGATACCTGATAAGGGTATATTCTTTATGGAATTCCAGCTACTAAATGCAAAAGGAATGGCAGAATTAAAAAATCACCATTGGGAAACCCTAACGAAATAGGCAACAACATCAGTAGAGTTTAAACACATTAGGTAAGGGCTGATGGGAAACTCTAAAAGAAAAGAATCAGCCTGGCACCACTTAAACCTGTCGATCACCCTTAACATCGCTAGTACTAGATCAAGCAGAATTTTTGTGGTTCACAATGTGACAGAATTAGGACTTTTATAACATTGCCTATGAAATAATCTTGCCTAAAATTGAATGTGAATCTATGAAGCCTCTAGAGTTAATTAAAAGTTTACGGGGAAAATAAGGTAAAGGAACAAAGTAAATATTACAAGTCAGACAAATCCAGAACATCGGACAGTTCCGGGATCAATGATCTAGTTGCTCCAGTAAGTGAAGAGGAGCGCTGTTACAGAGGAAGAGGTAACAGTCAGATGTACTGTATGCACCTTACTGGATGCCAGTTACAAATCAGATCTAAAAAGACATTTTGAGACATTTGGGGAAATTCAGATGTGGGCTAGGTATTGAGCGATATTTAATAAATTATGAAATATGAAAAGCTGAAATGAATGACATGGTATTTGAGATTTGCTTTTAAAAGACTTCAAAAACTGTAGAAAATGATAGATAAAATTGGTAAAAAACAAAAGTAAAGAAAGGTGAGAATGATAGATAAGGTTGCTAAAGCTGGGTGATAGGTACATCAAGGCTTAGTATACAAGTCTTTCTACTTTTATATATTTCTAAAAATTTCTATGAGAAAGAAAAAAAGTCTGTTTGGGTAGCCCACAGAACTGCCAAGAGGAGCCTGGAGTTAGTCTTGGGGCTGTATAGCCAGGAACAGTGTGCAGCATCATGTCACAGAATTGATTTGGGTGCCAGTGATTGTCCTTGCTAAGTTTTGAGCTCTGTGCTTGCCTGGTTGACCCCAGTGGAACTGGAGGTTGGATGCTCCAGGTAGCACTGCTGCCTAAGAATCAGGGGCTGCAGTAGTTACCTCTTCCAGTGGAGATTTTCTCTGCTTCTTTGTTTTACTAGCTCCCAGTTCAAAACCTTGGGTAGGTGTTTCTGATGGGCAGAGCCTGTGTTTCATGCCAGCACCCATAGCTGCAAGAGAAGCTGGAAAAGTACTGTATTTTCAGACTATAAAATGCACCCCCACCTCCCTTAGGAGGACTAATGGTTGTTAATGCTGCTGTTGAGTTCTGTTTACATTTACATTGGGGAAATATTATGTTATTTATGTTATTAAATATTTTACCACATTTTTTGCTTCAAAAATTTTTCCCTATTTTCCTCTAAAACCTAGGTGCATCTTATGGTCTGAAAAATACAGGTAAATATCTGGTGTTTTTAGCCTCTGTTATGGTAGGTTGAGCTCTGCTTCTTACCAAGCCTTATGAGCTAGTGAATTACCTGATTATGAGAATGGTATTCAGAAACTGGGCACAACCAAAAATAATGACAAATACACTCTATAATCAATGTATTTGTGTTTCTGGGTTATCTGAAGTACTACAAAATAAGATTTTAATCAGGTTTTTCTCTTTTGACTTTATTTGAAGAAGATTAAGATTCTTGTTGTGCCCTGGCTGATGTGACTCCGTTGGTTGGAGTGTCATCCCATAAACCAAAAAGTCGCAGGTTTAATTCTTATCAGGGCACAGGGCTAGGATGTGGGTTTGGTCCCCAGTCAGGGTGCATAATTGATGTTTCTCTCCCCCTCTCTCTCTCCCTTCCCCTCACTCTAAAATCAATAAGCATGTCCTGGGGTGAGGATTAAAAAAAAACAGATTCTAGTTGTATTAGCAGTGAGCTGGTGTTGGGTTGTAGAAGCAGAGTCCCTGGTATGGAAGAAATCTTTGTCATTTGGTTCAGGACAGCATTTGAAACATCCTTATATACATGAAAAACCCAAAGTAGATGGGTTTTTGAAAAGCAAGAAATACCTTTGCTGTCATTGAATATCTTTGCTAGTGGTACATGAAATAATAAAGGCACACAAAAAAACTAACTCCACTGTAGCCAACAATTTTGTTTTCTTCCTTCAATAAACTTGAACCAATTACTGAATACTCATGGTTGCTAGTAGAGAGAAAACTGGAAATCTTGAATAATCTACTCTTCTATTTCTTTCTCTTACATTTTGGTGGACTTGATCATGAGCAATGCTTGAATGCCAGCAATAAGAGAGGGAAGTAGGCATTGGCATGTGGCTAATCCAAAGAACCTTTAGCCAGACTTTGAATAACCGTGGTGGTGAATGTACTTGTTTGGTTGTCATATCTGAAATGCTGTTATCAAGTACCAAAGCCCTGAAATATGTTTACATTATAGAGTAATATTTGTGACACTAAAAGTAGATGAGGAATTATGCAGAAAATAGTAGAATCTACAGTGCATTACATATTTATCATGAATGTGTTAACCTTGGCTGTGTCAATTAGAGTGTCTAATTTCCCTTGCCTCTTAGATTTTCATTCTCCCATCAGTTGCTATTGATCTGATAGCTCGTACGAAATTCGTGGCTGTCCTTGTTGATTGTAATCATAAAGCCTTTTGAAGTTAGAAATTAATGGTTTGAGAACATCAGGTTACATGTTTCAGGACAGATATTCTACTTGCTGAGTAGCTGTAAAACCATACAAAAGAAATATCCAAAAATACCAGAAGTCATACTCTTTCAGGTATCTCTTACACTATTTCCAAAGTACATAGGGCAGGATAATTTCTTAAACCACAGATCATTGCTACAGCAAAATTTATACTCGGTTGACTAAAGCTGCTTTATTATAAAAAGTGACTTCACTTTTCATTGCACTTTTCAACGATCACATTTTTTTTTTCCCTTCCCAGGAATACAAACAAGCGATCCTAATGCTGTGGTCATAGGATTGGCACCAGAACATTTTCATTATCAAATGCTGAATCAAGCATTCCGGTAAGTCTCTAGCTATGTGTTTTTCATCTGATCATATACTTTGCTATTTCCCATCTTGAGTCTTTGTCATGTGAAGTTATACATGTTTTACTTTCTAGTCACCTAGACTGGTACATTAGGACAGATATCTTGAAAATCACAAGATCAACATCAAATAATATTTATTATGGTCCTACTTGTTTTGTTTTTAAAGATTTTATTTATTTATTTTTAGAGGAGAAGGGAGAGAAATATCAATGTGTGATTGCTTCTCACACGCCCCCTACTGGGGACCTGGCCTGCAACCCAGGCATGTGCCCTGACTGGGAATTGAACCAGTGACCCTTTGGTTCATAGTCCAGCACTCAATCCACTGAGCCACACCAGCCAGGGCTGGTCCTACTTAGTTTTTTAAAAATGATGAATGTGTTAAAATGTAATGATCATTGGGGTTTCTTTGGTTTGTAGAATCGATATTCTGGAGCAGAAATTCATAATAAAATTGCAGCTCCTAAAGCTAGCAGTTTTATCTTTTATCATCACTCCTGTGATTCTCCACTGACTATACTGATTTCTGACAGAAAACAGCATCCAGGCTAATGCACCCAAAATAGCAAATGCAATTCTTCCTCCAGTGAGAACCCAGGCAGTGGAAGAAATTAGACGCATTTGACCATACTTTCTAAGAAATTATTCTCTGAGTGATAACGGTAGTCTGAACCGGAATAGGAGGGATGAAGAAAACCAGATTCAGCCCTGGCTGGTGTAGCTCAGTGGATCGAGCTCAGTCTACTGAAAGGTCACCAGTTTGGTTCCCCGGCAGAGCACCTGCCCGGGGTGGGGGCCAGGTCCCCAGGGAGGGCACGTAAGAAGCAACCGATTGTTGTATCTCTCACCCATCGATGTTTCTCTCCTCTTTCTCCCTCCCTTTCTATCTCTCTGAAATAAATAAAATCTTTAAAAAGAAAACCAGATTCAGTTAGTGTCAATGTGACTCAATGAATGATTGAGTTTAGGAGGTGAAAAAGGACAGGGAGTCAAGGAGGACGTCAAGTTGCTAACTGAGCACATGCGATGGAGAACACTCCCTGTGGGGTTCAGGAGGTGGTAAGTTAGGTCGGGGCTGTTTGGCAGGTGGCATAACTAAGTGGAGATGTTCCGATGGCTGTTGGTTGAAATTTGGGGAAACACAGCTAACACATAGGTTATAGATATTCAGTTGTGTATGCATTTTACTTTTAAGAACTTTCTGCTGCTTCGAAAAGGAAGACTACATACTAGTTCTCATACTTCCTAAGATAAATGGGATCAGAATTGACCTACAAATTTGCTCTAGAGTGAGACTGACTTTTTCCCTGTGATTTTTTTTCATTTTCATCTTGTCTTTTACTTCTTGTCAAACCATTGAACAGTATAATTTATCTTTTAACTTATGACAGGTAGTTCAAAATATTACATAAAGATGCATTTGAACTAGCTTAAAAAATTTTTGTAATGACTCCATAAATTTTGGTATTTAACTTAAAGAATGCTATAAAGACATCATTTTCTTACCAGTACAAAGATCTACAAGAATCATCCCAACTTGTATTTGATGTAGAATTCATTTCTTGACGTATGTGTCCTAGAATTAGAATGTTTGTAGGAAACTAAAACTCACTACAAGGCTCGCACATCTGGGCACATTATTTGCTGTTGATCTTGAAAATGGCTGTCTTCGTGTATAATCTAATTGGCCATAAACAGCACCTTTTTTCCCTGTGTGCATTTTAGGGCCTCAGTTAATGGAAACCATGACTACTTAATGCACTTAGGTATTCTAAAGTTAAGCCTTTGTTTAAAAGAAACATACCTGCTGTTATAGTTGCTCAGTATCTGTTTACTGTAGTTATTTTCTGGAAGTCCACTGCTGTGCCATACTGCGTGAAGATACACTAGGGGGAATGTGGTGTTAAAATTTCTTTTGCTTCTCCTGGCTGGTATAGCTCAGTGGATTGAGCATGGGCCTGCGAACCAAAAGATCGTGGTTCGATTCCCAGTCAGGGCACATGCCTGGGTTGCAGGCCAGTTCCCAGCGGGGGATGTACTAGAGGCAACCTTGTATTGATATTTCTCTCCTTCTCTCCCTCCCTTCCCTCTAAATATAAATAAATAAAATATTTTTAAAAAATTTCTTTTGCTTCACCTACTTCAGTTATTCTACTGTGGCTTCTTGGGCTTGGGGTGGGGTGGAGACATTATATCATATCACCTCTCCTTGAGTAAGGTTTCCAACTATACCAAAATCAGTTTTCATTTGAAATAGAGAATGTACTATAATTTCTTACTTCCGAATTTACCCCTACTAATTACCAGAGAATTCAAGGAGAAGGTATTGATTGATTTTAGCTGGTAATTTGGGAAGGACATATTTAATTGGTCTCTGTCTTAGATGAATGCTAGACTCGGGGTAATAAAAATGTATGTTGACATAATACTGACTTTATAATTGCTCGGATGCTGTCTAATTAGTACACTTCCCTAACCATATTGATTTTTCTAAATACTACATTTGAAAGCATTACAGTGCACTTGTAGGTCAACTCTAATTTCACAAATGCACTTAACAGCTGGGGGGAGAGTTAACAGAAGGTTTTGGGTCTTGCTCTTCTTTGCATATTGATGTCTCCACAGAGACCATGCCTTGCAACCAATGACTACAGCTGTTTGGATTGTAAGTGGAAATACAGACATCTCAGATGAACCACTGACCAGTTAAATTACTGTTCAGGTTGATAATGAGAATAAACATTGGATTTTAAACCCCACTGCATAGCCGCCTTGAACACCAGCTTCAGGGGCGTATTGCCCTCAGGTGGAGGCATTATTAGCCTTCCACATTGCACTGCTTTTTATTTACTGTTTCAAATGAGTAGCCCGCCCCCCTCCCCGCAAATGCATGGTACAATCTGGCTACAAATACGTCTCAAACATCTGAGTGAAATTGGGAACACTGAATCCTAGATAATTGACTTTAAGAAGAATATGAACCAGTTATAAGGAATAAATAGGATTTGGAGGTTGGATTCTAGAAAATATTTAAATACTGAGAGCCATTGGTGTCTTTTTGTCTTTTACATACTACTAAAAGACACAAAGAACAATATAACAAATGCCCATATACTTATCAAACAGTGTAAGAAAAAACAAATTATTGACATAATTTGATATCCCCTGCATATTCCTTCCCAGTTTTATCACCCAAGACCCAAAACTAATCAGGATTCTGAATTGTGTTTATCATTCGCATGCATTTTAAAAAATACTATAACATGTATGTAGGTATCCCTAGACAGTGTATAGTATTATTTTGCATGTTTTATACTTTATCAACTTGCTTTCTTCCTTAGTAATACTGTGTGATTCCTCAGAATGCATATCCATAGCTCCAGGTTATTCATTTTCACAACTGTCGTACTAGATTGTAGCAAGGTCTTTTTCATCTTCTGACCTGAGTTAGAAATGCAAAGCTTGAGCATTTTAGTAAAAGATCAATTATAATTAAATTTAATGATTTCTGTTAGGAGGAAGGCTACCTGGGCAAAGGTAATTTGAACTTAGCATTAACAAGATTAAAAAAATACCTAAACAGAAAAGTAGTATGTCTCCATTGTGGAAAATTTTAAATGCGCAAAAGAGAATAAACAAAATCATCTGTATTCCTTTCACCTAGGTAGTTTGTTTCCATGTACATACATGTTTAGACAAAAATGAGCCTGTATATAAACTATATGGAAATTTGCTTTTTAAAAACTCAAGAATATATTGTGCACGCTTTTCCATATTCTGAAAGACTCCCCTAAAACGTGTTTGCCCCCACAGCATGCTCGCTCAGCCTGATGTTTCCTAGTGTTGGCTATTTCCAAGTTTTTGAAGTTAGTTAAAAAAATAAAACCTACTGAGAACATTTGTTAAGCAATATTTGTTTGTTCCTTAGGATGTTTTTTCAGAAGTATAGTTTGAGGAAAAAAATGACATGAAATTGCTTAACCTAGGAAAAGTTCAAGTTGTTTTCTTTTTTTAATAAATTTAAAGCAGTTCCTGTCCAGCTTCTAGAGGAGCTTATTAAAATGTCATTCTATCTGAAAATAAGTAACATCACAACTTTCACATTTAAATGCGAAAGGTGGAAGGCTGTTTAAGAACAATATGTTGAAACTTCAAAATTAAGTCATTTTGAATTATTTCTTTTCTAGAATTATAACAAGGCACAAGAGTCCTTAAAAACTCTTAAAGATGTGCAGAAATTGGTTTTTTTTGTTTTTCAGGAAGAGATTCTTATCACCATAAATGGTTCCTGATGAATGTTGGACTGCTTTATTCCCTATCAAGAAAAAATTAAAAGTTAATTACTTCAATATATTCAGTTCCTTAGAAGGGGAAGAAAAGAAATGGAGACAAAAGATCAACAATAGCAGTGTCACTTATTACTTCATGTGTGCAGTAACTCTGAGTTACTAAGTGTGTAGAGCCCTGGGCCTGAGGAGTCCAGAGCAGTGCGGTGGCAGGACTCCAGTTAGAAGTATTGCTCTGGGCTTCTCCCCTTCTGAGAGGGCTGCCTGCTGTGCAGCCTTTTTAATTATAGCCCAGACCATGAGAAATTGTATTAGACTTAAGAACGTGAGTTATTTAAAGCACTCCATTAGTATATGTAAGAGAACCACTTTATAGACCAATTGGAAATTCATGGAATACATAGTTGAGTTTAATTTCAGTCACTAACTGCTCTTATTTTTTAATTTGAAGAGATTGTTATATGATCAAAGCAACTCTTGCTACTCCAAATAAAAGTTGTAGGTGAAAAAACCACATGAATATATTGTTACCTATTTTTTAAAAGTTGATGTACGAGGGGGAACCCCCCAAAAATCATAATTATCTTTTGGAGGGCAGGCCCCTTGGAGTACAGGCTTCCCCCACTAGGTGAGTGTTCCAGGAGCCTGTTTGTATCAGTGCGCTGGCTGGCGTTGTGAGAGGCTGCGTTCAGCTTCAGTGAGTATTTTCGAAGAATCAATGTATTTGCCCATTTCATGGTGGGTGATTTACAAGCGCACCTGCCCAATTGTGCTGAGTGTCCAGCAGTTTTTGACCAAAAATGGCATGACCGCTGTGCCCCACCGTTCCTATTCACCCAGTCTTGCCCCAATGAGTTTCTTTTTTTGTTTCCCCGATGAAAAAGGTTTTTAAAGGGAAACGTTTTGCTGATGTGGAAGAGGTGAACCAAACAAACAAAAAAGTAAAAGCTCTAAAAGGCATCAAAATCAATGAGTTCGAACACTGTTTTGAGCAGGAGATAAAAAAGTCTCAATAGGTGTATTGCATCAGATGTGACTGAAGTTTAATCATGTAAGAATAAATAAATATACAAGCTTTTATAAATAAATTCTGGGAGTTTTGGGGTTCCCCTCTTGTACAGCATGCATAGTGAAGTATACAAATTGTCAGTAGACAATTCAGTAGAATTTTACACATAGGTATACCTGTGTAACCCCTCTGTTCAAGATCCAGAACATTCCCAGCACCCTAGAAGGCTTCCTGTCTCAATCAGTTCCACTTCTTCCTCAAGGTAACTGCCACTCTTGACTCCTGCCAGTGTTGCCAGTTCTTGGCCTTCGTATAAATGAAATCATACAGTTGTAGCATTTTTGTCTTTTTTTGAGATTTTCCCAAGTTGTTGCAGGTAGTAGTACTTTGTTGTTGCTTTGTATCTTCTTTATTTTTGTTGTTGTGTAGTAGTCTGTTGTATGACTATTCCACAAATTATTTATTTATTGTTAATGAGTATTTGGATTGTTTCCAGTTTTGGCTGTTATGAGTAAAGCTGCTATGAACATTGTTCAACATGTCTTTTGGGGGACATATGGGCTCATTTCTCTTGGGTCTGTAGAGTAGTGAAATTAGTGGGTAATAAGATAAGTACTTGTTTAGCTTTAGTAAATATTGCTAAACAATTTTCTGAAGTCATTATAGCAAGTCATATATTCCCACTGGCTATGAATGAGAGTTTCGGTTGCTCCGAGTTCCCACCAGTCTCTGGCCAGTCTGTGTAATTGAAGCTGTTCTGTTCGGTGTGTGTAGTGGCGTCTTGCTGTGCTTCATTTGTGTTTCCCTGATGAGAAATGTTCTTGAAACCTTTTCATATACTTGTTGACCATTGGATAACTTATTTGCAATATGCCCATAAAAATTTCTTACGCTTTCTGATTGGATTGTATTTTTCTTACTGATTTGCAGGAATTCATTTTATATACAAGTACTACAAATACCTTATCCCTGCACTTTCACTCTCAATAGTGTGAAAACATTAAGTTCTTAATTTTGATGGAGTCCAGTTTGTCAAAATGTCAGTAGTGCTAAGGTTGAAAAACCCTGGCAGTTCAACCCATTCATTGACAGGAAACCTGGCCTACAAATGTGGAGTAATTTGCTCTTACCTATTTTAAGAAGCGTAGATACTACATTTTGGACCAGAAAATGCTGGGGGTGGGGAGAGGCAGTGCTATCCATTGTAGGACATTGAGCAGCCCCTCTGGCCTCCACACACTGCCACATGTCCCCTGGGGAGTTAACCTGTCCCTGGGTGAGAACCACTGAACGAGATGTTTACCTAAGATGTTTGTATTATGGCCCTGCTCCCTAAGATGTTTATATTATGGCCCTACTCCCTCACTAGGATTTTTCAGTTTTTGCCTTTGCCTATGTGGAGTTCACAGCCAGAGATTTTTGCATCGAGCCTTCTTTGTGCCCCCTTTTCCTGGCTTCTTGTACCTCAGTAGGCTTATAGTTAGACACAGACAGAAAATTCACAGATGATTTCCCTCTGATGTATTATTTCCAGTGTCAAAAACAACCAATGCTTTGTTGCCCTGTCTAGTAAATGTAAAAGCCCTCCAAGTGTTGGGGATGTCTGTTTTTGATATTTTTAAAAGTGTTTAACTATAAAAGATCTTGTAACCCGTGTCCTAGAAAAAGTTTACCGTTCAGACCATCCTGAATGTGCCTTGGCTCTTCGGAGACTCAGGAGAGCTCGTGCTGTGCCGAGCGTGATGGAAGCAGGAGAGGCTCGCCGAGAGACACCCATCTTCCCCGACCTCGCGCAGCACCGGTTTCCGTTAGAGAAGCGCAGAGGAGCCCACAGTCTCAGCCTTTCAGGGAAGGCACTAAAGCACTGCTTGGGAATGAAGTACGCACATCAGTCAAGCTGATAAGGCTTCTACCCAGTTAATACGTAATAAAATATTAACAAAGTCAAATCAAATGAGGTTTTAGTTTAGCTATATAAGTGGAAAGCAATTTTGAGGTCTGTTGCATAAAGAATTCCAGTTCCGTGGTAGAGTAGCCAATAAATGGGATTAGGGGCGGGTGACAAGAGGGGAGATAGATAAATCACCCATTATTATCTCATTGCCATCAGCTGTGGTTCTTTGCGGCCAGCATCGTGGCTTTATCAGGTTTCCTAGCAGCTGGATTTTAAGATCTGCTTTAAAAGTAAACTTGTATTAACATTAGTGAATAAATTGGAAGGATCTGCCCTGTGCTGTGAGCAATTTGTAGTAACTAACAGTAAGGCCCTGTAATAGTCCGGTATTGGTTTTTACTTAATAAAATATTGAATCACAAATGTCTGAATTCTGCGCCCCCCAGGAAGGCATTTCCATGCACGCCCGACGAGAACAGTTTCGCAGTTTCATAGGCGAGCGCTTAATTACTCATAACTGTGAACGGTAAGATGTGATGGATTCTTCCTCGATGGATACTGAATATTTTAACTAAGTAGATGACTAAAGTAAATGAAGCTAGTGAGATCGTTTGTTACACCGGTCAAAAGCAGTTTAAAAACACCATGTCCCGCCTCCCATTAGGCGATACCGCGCGTGTGACTGTTCTGCTCTGCGATGCAGGCTGTCCTGTCGGGGTGCGCGGTAGATGTTTTTGGATGGGGGTTGGTAGCGGAGCATTGAGAAGTTGGTGGGGCTTTTTGGATTTGTGTTGCTATGTTTTTTCCTGAGTCACTAATGGAGCTCTTTAGCTGTCCATAGAGTTTGGTTATCAAATTAGTGGGAAAACTCTTCGTGCCCTTTTGTCTGGTATGAAGGTATTTGTCCTGTGTCAGGACAGAGAGAGAGATTTGGCAGTAAAGGCTGTCTGTTCAACCTTGTTGGCCAAACCATGCCGCACCACACACAAATAGACAACATCTTGTTGGTTTGTTCTTCTGAGAAGATGGCCTGATTTGCAAAGTAACGTCAGAAGCAGTCAAAAGGTAGAATGAACAGGGAAATGTACGAGCAGGAAGTATTTGTAAAATGCTGTATTTTAAATTTCTGAATTAGAAAGCAACTTACATTTTGGAGGAGAAGAAACAGGGAGTCCGGTATTTCGGGAGTCAGTTGAGTGTGTCTCTGCAGCGGTGGTTGTGTCGTGTTGTAAAGGACTCAAGAGCCTCCTGCTTACCGTCAGGGAAGGTTGCGACAACTCGTCTCATTAAGTTAAACTTCTTCCCTTGAGTGTCTTATTTAGCTTTACTTCTCTTAATTCTTTCCCTGGTGCTTTGGGTAAAGTGAAACCACTAAAGGTAAAAGGTTGAAGCAATCCCAAATTTAATAATCTATCACCTTTCTTTAGTGTATTTGAGTGTAATTCCCAGCAGTTCTTAGCGAATTCATTAGAAGACAGCAAGTCATTAAAAGTTAATAAGAAACTCTTTGTTTCTGTGAATGTGAATAAAACCACTTTATAAGTCTGACATTCTTTTCCAGTCATAAAAGCCTTGCTTTTAGCCAGTTTCCATTTTCTCGGTCTCTCTAGGTTACTCCTGGATGGGGCACCGCTGATAGCGATCCACAAAGCCAGGTATTACAAGAGGAAGGATGGCTTAGCCCTGGGGCCGGGCCCATTCGTGACTGCTCTGGAGTATGCCACAGACACCAAAGCCACAGTAGTGGGGAAACCAGAGAAAACTTTCTTTCTGGAAGCACTGCGGGGCACTGGCTGTGAACCTGAGGAGGCCGTCATGATCGGAGACGTAAGTAGAAGAGCCCAGAAGCTGCCCTGAGCCCGCCAGTCATGTTGGGAAGCGCCAACCTCAGAGCACCTCTTTGAAACACAAGCAGACTGCTGCTGACGATAGCAGATGGTAATAAGGGGCTGCCTAAGAAACGGGCTTTCCAGTAGATGTTCAGTGGTATTCCTCTACAGAACGGAAATTTTGATTATTTATGACATTCTCTATAGTGTGATGAGATATATATAATTTAAGATATCGTTAAATACAAGTCAATCAAAAGCTTTATGTATCTTTTTAAAGAAACCCCTACAGAAATTTAGATTTTTCAAATATTACTTATGTGGGGAACAGCCCGTGCCCAAAGAATTCTACCCTTATTGATTTTTTCTCAGTATATGCTCTGTGGAAGGACTTCCCAGTCAGTGTGCCGCAGATAGCTTAAAGACATCGATTGCCTCGGCCCTTTGAGTGGTGGGTGCCTCAGCCCTTTGAGTGAGCCTGGGTGGTTGGAGGCCGTAGCTGGTGACCTCTGGCCGTGAGCACCTTGTCAGTTTACCCTGCTGCACTGGGGAAGTACTTTCTGCCTGTACCATGAGGGAGAAAGAGCTAGAAATCACACTGCCTTGTGGTAAGTAGGTGGCAAGGATTATATTTCAATTTTAGATGATAACATGTTAGGCTGGAAGGGGGCCATCAACATTGTCTAGTCCAAATCTCCTCATTTTATGACTGGGAAACTAAAGCCGGGAGAGGTAAATCTCATTGCCTAAATTTTCATAGCTAATTAGTGTCATAGCTGGAAGTAGAACTTGAGGCTCTGGACTCCCTCCAAGACAAACTGTAGATCCCTTGCTTTCTTAACTTCTGATGGTGCAGATGTCTCACCGGCCACCCGATACCCTCTTCCATTTCTGTATATATTTGTTCATGTTACACTGAATGGGAGAATCATTGAACTTGATACTGTTCTGAGAAACCATCTTTTCAGTCACCTTATTCTTCCTGGCAGGCCTTCAGCTGACTTTCCTGGGTAGGTGTGTGTTTGAAGAAGTGGCTCTCGGAGCCTGGAGACTCCACAGTTCTTTATCCTGGGAGCTACTGGTTTGCAGATGGGGTGGGGGCAGGAAGGGCATGTGATAGCAGCTTCCTGCAGGGTCGTTTGTTATCCCAGAGAGTGGCAGTTTCTTCCCCCCCTTTCCTTGTCCACGTTTCCCCCACCTCCCTTCTTCCTTCCCTTCCTTTCTTCTACCTTCACTGCTCCAACAGGGCAAGTTGAGACGCACCCGAAAAGGTTTTAAGTTAGGCTTTGAATGAATTTCGACATTCTAAAGCTCCTTTCCGAGGGCTGTTACTGAATAATATTAATGACTTCAACAGAAAAAATGCTTTCTTCAGGCATGGTCTGAATGAATCCTGCTAATAGACATGAGCTAGCAGGATTGATTTTCTTGATGTTTCTTCCAGTCCTTGGATTTTATTACCTTGAATTTATCATTACAGTCAACCAAGTATATTCATCCCCATCTTGAATAAGAATTGGAGAGAGGACCTCCTTTTTTTTTTTATACTCACCAGAGGGCTCTTTTTCCCCACTGCTTTCAGAGAGAGAGGAAGTGGCAGGGGGGTGGGTGGAGAGAGAGGGAGAGAGAAAAAGGAGGGGGAGAAAGACAGAGAAATACCCATGTGAGAGAGGAACATCAGTCGGTTGCCCCCTGTACATGCCCAGTCCCGCAGCCTTTTGAGTTACCAGGACAGCGCTCCAACCTGCTGAGCCACCTGGCCAGGACGAGGACCTGCTTTTCTAACTCCTTACTCTGTTACTCCCCCGTGCGGAGTGAATACCAGACAGTGCCACAGTCCTGTTCAGGCACGCTGGTTTGACTTGATTGCACCTGGTGGGGACTGTCGGATGGAGGTAAGGATAATATATTACCCGGGCAGCAGAAAAGCCACCTTCTGAATCTAGTTCATTCACTGTCTGCAGTTGGATCGTTCACCTTAAAACTTGCCAATGGGTAGAACACTTTTTTCTATGATCTGTTTTAAGAGGAGATCAGTGGACATGTGGCAAAACTTGAAGAACTGTGACTGCTCTTTGTGTTTGGTTACCAGAATTACTACTCTTTCACATCTTCCACCACTGTGACACTTCCCTTTCCAAATGGTGTGCTCCCTCAGACTATTACATGTGGATTTATCTGTTTTTACATCTTCCTGGCTTTCATTTTAGGATAAA
>PVKM010009837.1:0-36088 GCA_004027735.1 Carollia perspicillata | reverse complement strand
ATTGAAATTCAGATTTGTAAACACATGTCAAGCTACTGAAGCTTGTCAATCATGTAGTTAGTGGATCATGCCCTTAGGTCTGGTTGGCCTCATCTACCCTGTAGACCAGCTCATTTCCACCTGCACGCCACTCCAAGTAACCTGAGATGAGAGCTCCCTCGTCATGGAGGACATGATTCCGTCTGCCTCTCTTCCCTCCGGGTTACACAGCCCTGGAGCGCAGATGCTCCTGGCCTGTTCAGTAGTACTACCTGCCTTCACATTTCCCGTGGTGACTGGGGGAGGCCCACTTGCTGAAATGGACATATAAGAACGAAATGATTTCGTACCTTTCAGACATGGAGACAGTTGCTCTTGACAATGTTATTTCTGGTCTTGCTAACTTGTGTTTTTCAGGTAGCATATTTAAAACTCGATGTACCTCTTGTGGAGTTGTGGCTGAGAATTACAAGAGTCCAATTTGTGCAGCTTTATCAGGAAAAGGGTAATTATGCTGCATTGCAGAATAATTGTATGTTGTTTTCTCCTTTAAATTGAACATCAGTGTGAGGAAATTGTACATTATTCTAAGATCTACATGAATATTTATGAGAAGTAGGACCAAATACATTATAGCATATTATAAAAGAAATATTTGGCTCATGATTTACAATGTTAAGTGAAAACCACAGGATTTAACTATACAGTATGATCCCAACTTTGTATTTAAACACACACACACACACACACACACACACACATACACACACTCCCCATGTTGATGTTTCTGTGTATAGGTAATAGACCTGAAGAAAATACAGTGATTTTTAGGACTGGTGGGATAATAGGTAATTCTGATTTCCTTTATATATTTTTTTGATTTTCCAACATTTTTCTGATGACCATGTACTATTATTGTAAATAAGGAAAGAGATTAAGAATAGACTCAGAATATTCAGAAAAACTCTACCAGACCATTTAAGATCACTATAAATCATACAAGAAATATATTAATGTAAATGTCACTGAAGAAGATTCAAATTATAACACACGCAGTGCAAAGCATGAAACTCCCCCTCGGCACATCTGGCTCTCCCCACACATATTCCCTTTGAGGTGAAACCACTGGTAACTATTTGATGTCTTGTCTTTGAGTACTGCATGTATTAATTAGGAGTTTTGTACCATATCCTAACAGGCAAATATACACACTCACTGGGCTATGTTATTTCTTTGTTCCTTGATTATACCATTGACAATTCTCTTTCCTAATACTGTTTACTTCAGTGCTCCAGAACCCGAAGCACAAGATGCCAGAATCCCAGTTGAGAAACTTCCCCGGTGGGTAAAAATCTTTCATCTGCTGTTGATGTTCCAGGTTGCAAAAACAGAAAATTAGGAATCAAAATCTAAGTTCATTTGGTGAGATGCCTCTTAAATTCTCCGATGTAAAAGCCAGCCCTGACCCGTGAAGCCAAGGGCAAAGGCACAGAGGATGAACCAAACCAGGGTAAAGGGCACTGTTGCTGTCCAATCCCTTTTTGCTTTGCGTTACTGCGGGGCAGTGTGAGGCCTGGAGAGCTCCTGAGGCCGTTACGCTCCAGAAGCTTATCCAGTGTGTATAAAGCGTAGAGGTTGGTGTCCCGTAACTGGTCAATAAACCTTAGTTACTATCCTCTTCATCCTCCTCATTGTCATCAGTGCTACTAATCCAGGTTTATGGAGGCAGTAAAAGGTCTTGCAAAGATGAAATTATGGAACCAAACATAATTTTTGTAGATTCAAAAAAAAAAAACCTAGAAAGTTTCTTACATCAGATGTTAAAAACCAGACATAAAATAGCACTTCCGAAAGTGTTTCAGACGGCACCAGCCCCGTGAGGTTCGTGGGCCGCGCCTGCACAGCGGATGCTCGGTGCTCCAACGGCGCTCGCTGCACTCCGCAGCCGCAGTGCGCTGGCCGCGCTGTAGGGCTTCTCTGAGCGTTTCCTGCGCTGGAGGACGCTGTTACTCTCTAAGAAGTTGTTATAATATGCTGGTATTGCACTGGTTTATTTAACCACAGAACCCTTTTTATTTTTCTTAATAAGGGTTTGCATTACTAAATGCTAAAGTTTCGATTTGAAAGAACAGGGAATCCTGGAAGGGTCCTGAGTTAGGACATTAATATGGTGAAAATGGTGTTTGGGGGAAATTATTTTATTTTATTATTTTCAAAATATCTTATTTATGTATTTTTAGAGATGGGGAGGGGGAGAAAGAGAGGGAGAGAAATATCAGTGTGAGAGAGATACATTGATCAGTTGCCTCTCACGTGCCCCCAGCTGGGCATCTGGCCTGCAACCCAGGCCTGTGCCCTGACCAGGAATGGAACTGGCGACCTTTTGGTCTGCAGGTGGGTGCTCAGTCCACTGAGCCACACCAGCCGGGGCTGGGGGAGATTATTGTAGAAGGTACATATAAAATAATTAAGAGATAGTAGGGAGTGAATTATGAGAGATTTTTAGTAATCGACACTGGAAAACTTGGCTATTGACCGGGCCAGAGAGGGGTGATTCTCAGAGAAAATAAAAGGAGGTCACTGATAAAATGAGGGGACAGTTGTGGCTTTAGAGGCAAGTCTGAGTCCAGTGTTCCTCCTGGGCTTGGTAACTGGGCATAGTCGTGCCCACGAATGCGATGAAGTCACTGGGAACGAGAAAACTGTTGAAGAAAGGGAAGGTCAAGCTTGCCTGAAACACGTTTGTCTCCAAATCAACCCAGTGCTTCCAGACAAAATAAAAACTGTAAGGCAGTTAAAGTTAGTGCTTTGTACTCAGGACAAGCTCCTAAGGGCTTGGAGGGCAGGGATGGTGGTCAGAAGGGGCAGGTCTGGACAGCCTGGATTCGGGGCAGCCCTGGCCTTCCTCTGGTCCACCTGGGCAGACCTTCCGGCAAGGCTCAGGGTTGGGTTAAGGATAACATTCTTACAGGTGTGAAGAGGCAGGGTGCGGGGGCCTGCTGCGACCTCACGTGGTGTGGTTTGGAGAAAACCTGGACCCTGCCCTTCTGGAAGAAGTTGACAGAGAGCTGGCCCTCTGTGACTTATGTCTAGTGGTAGGTCATGTCCTTCCCTGATCGTGGGGATTTTCTGAAACGCCAGAACTGGGGTGGAGATGGTTCCCTCCCTCCCTCCCCTCCCCCTCCCCCCTCTCTCCTTCCCTTCCTTCCTTCATTCTCTTGGGATGTGTTTTGAGAGGCCTGTGGTGTCCTAAAGAAAAACTAAGAACCAGTGAATAAGAATTGATCTTAAAATACAAAACTATACAAGATCATGTCTTGGGCTTCTTAAAGCTGTTTCCCCCTAAAAAAAATCGTAAAAGGAGCATGCTATTGGTTCTGATTTTTAAAATAATATGTGCTAATTATTAAATGTAATTGAGAAAATACAAAAAGAAGGAATTAGAAATCACTGATCATTCTTCCATCCAAAAATAATGTGTCAGCCTTTTAGTATGTTTTCTTCCAGACCAGGTATGAGCAGACTGGCCTGTGGGCCAAATCTGACCTGCCCTCTGTTCTTGAAAATAAAGTTTTATTAGAACACTGCCATGCCCCTTCTTCGTCGTGTAGTCCACGGCTACTTTCATAGTACAATGGCAGATTTGAATGTTTGCAACAGAGACCATATGTCCTAAAGAGCCTAAAACATACTCTGTTTGGCCTTTCACAGAAGTTTGTCCACCCCTGGTCTAGACCTTTCCTCATGCAGATGTGTGCATATCGGTTGAAATTTTTTACAAAAGGGTTCATACTCCCAACATACTAATTTCGAAAGACTATATGCACTCCTATGTTCATTGCAGCATTATTTACAACAGCCAAGATATGGAAACAACCCCTGTGCCCAACAATAGCCGAGTGGATCGGAAAAGCTGTGGTACAAATGTACAATGGAATATTATTCAGCCAAAAAAAGAACTATTAGAGACTGAATGGATGGACCTAGAGGGTATTGTGCTCAGTGACATACGTCAGTCAGAGGAAGACAAGTACTGTATGATTCCACTTATATGTGGACTCGAGAGAACAAAACGAACAAACAAAATGGAAACGGACTCGGACACAGAGTGGACTGCCGGTTGCCAGCAGGGAGGGGTGTTGGAGAGCTGGGTGAGAAAGGCGAAGGGTCTGAGAAGTATGAAATGATCATTACCAAATAGTCAGGGGGTGTGAAGTACAGCACAGGGGACACAGTCAATGATACTGGAATCGCTGTGTATGGGGCCAGGTGGGTCCTGGAAATACTCGGGAGGACACTCTGTAAAGCATATAATTTTGTAACCGCCATGCTGTACATCTGAAGCCAATACAAAATAATAAACTAATTTAAAAATTTTAAAAATAAAATTGAAAAATGGGCTTATACTATATCTTATGTTTCAAAACTACTTTGTTCATGTAGCAGTTCACTTAGCATAATTCCACGTCAGGACCTCAATGCACATCATTTTTAATTGGCTGCGTGGTGTTCCCATGCATATTTTCAACTGATCCTCTATTGTTGGACATTCAGGATGCTTCAAATTTTGATACTTTAAACAACACTATGGTGAATAGCCTCAGACATAACTCTTCACAAGCTCTTCAAATTATTGCCTTAGGAAAATTTTCTTAGAAGTGGAACTCTTGGACAAAGGGTAGGCATATTTCAGATTTTCCTTAACATGTCTTTAAAAACAGAGGCACTTGCTCACGGGGGCATACTTGTTCTGCCAGTACTGAGCGCATCCCGAAGCTGAGTGGAGGGTCAGTATTCGTGCTAGATGGCGGAAGGGAGACAAGCTGGCTTGTAAAATACACTCTGGTCTTCCCATCCCCCCGGCCCCGCCCCCTGCAACCTCAGTACTTGAGTTCTGGCTAAGAATTCAGATCCAAGACTCAATTGGGAAGTAACAGGGGTAGAAGAAGTGAGCGGCAGAAGAAGTAAGCCAGCTGGCCTCAGCATTCCTATAAAGAATGTTTATAAACCTACCTTCGCAGAGAAAAACCTGAAAGAATACATCACAATGCCAACAGTGGTTATCTTTGGGTAGTAGGATTTTGAATGACGTGTGCAGTTTTTTTCTTTGAATTATCTGACTTAAAAAAGGAACATGGATTATTTGTATCACTTCAAAGAGCAGAAACAAAAATAAAATTAACCCCCAAAGGTGATGATTCATTTCGTTGCCACTCTCCATTTGCATGATTCTCCTTTTCATGTCTTTCTGAATTCCAGTATCAGCCAAAAAGGCGCCTCCTAACTTCCCATTTGCCCCTTTAATGCTCTCCTTTTATCCCATCCAGCTTAGTTTTCCCCTCACCTGCAACCACAAACCTGCCGGGGTCTATGTGAGACTTTCTGAAAAAATGTTTCTTCTCCGCACAGGGTGGTCACTTGTCTGTCTCCATCTGTTTGCTTGTAGGTGGGCACGTCCTCTGTGGTTTATCCCGCTGCCATGTTTGCCCCCCAGGTGTCGGCCAGGGGAGTGCCAGTGGCCGAGTTTAACATGGAAACCACCCCAGCCACGAACAGATTCAGGTACAGGGGTTACCAAGGTGGGAGACGGAAGCAGGTTCGGGGATGGTCCTCTAAGATTTTACCTACTGTTCTAATTAAACAAAAGAAAAGGGACACTGAGTTTGTGTTTTATTTGGTCTGTTGTTGCTCTTATGGAAGAACAAAATATTAACTGTAGACAGAGGTGGCTCTTTTTACAAGGGGTTTGTCGTGGGCCTTTTATTTTTTCACATTTTGAAAGCTCTTTGATTCCTTAGGCTTTGCTTTAAGTTGTATTTTTATTATTTTATTTTTTTTTAAGATTTTATTTATTTATCTTTAGAGGGGAAGGGAAGGAGAGAGGGAGAGAAATATCGACGTATGGTTGCCTCTCGTGCGTCCCCTGCTGGGAACTGGCCTGCAACCCAGGCATGTGCCCTGACTGGGGATTGAACTGCAGTTGTTTGGTTCACAGGCCCACGCTTAATCCACTGAGCTACACCAGCCAGGGCTTAAGTTGTGTTTTTAAACTAGATTTAGTAGCAGCAGGCATTTAAATGTAGGTAAGCCTGGGAGATATCCACTCAGAACTTCATCGCCTCTGCTTTCATTGTGAGGCTACCTGGGCACGTTCCCTTGGTCCGATGGCAGGAATATTTGTGCCTGTGGCCGCGTTCCGAAGCCGACTCTGTTCCCCATGTCTGTGTGGACAGAGGGGATTGTCACAGTATGCAATTTCAGTCCCATTCCATGTCTTCACCTTTGTTTCCTTTCTTTTTTCACCCCTGCTTTTTTTGTCTCCACTTTTAATTTACTTTTTATATTATTGTCAGTGTGCTTAATTCCTTTCTAGAATAAGATAGAACATAAATAACTAAAAAAATAAATATAAGTAATGGAATTATAAAACACCACTGAAATTTTTGTCATTACTTTAATCCGTGGTTTTCAAACTTGTCTGCTTATTTTTAAAGTGCTGATGAGTGGGGACCACCCATGACATTCTCATCTAAGTGGTCTGAGGTCTAGCTTCTGAGGTGATTCTAATGTACAGTCAGGGTGAAAACATCTGCTCTAAGTCTTCAATGGTATAAAAAAAAAGTGCCACAAACTGTGCAGAAACACACTTTAATATGATCCTCCTCAGGTGACTTAGCTGGCTTTTGTCCTAGTCTTCTCCAGGTCTTCTAAATCAGCTACAGCCTGTGTCCTTAGTCCATAGTTCTTTGTGAGCAAGTGGTAGGAACTAGAAAGACATCCTTTAAAAAAATTGCTCTCTGTATAAAACTTATGCTCAAATGCAGAATGTTATTGAGAGAGATAAAAAAGACCTAAACATGTGGAAGGTCATCTGCGTATGTGGACTGGACAGCAACGAAGGTGACCGCACTCCCCACGTCGATCAGCAAATTCACCCGGTGCCTCAGAGCTGCAGCTGGCTTCTTTGCTGACATTGACAAGGTGATCCTAAAGTTCATATGAAAATGCAAGGGACCCGAAACAAAAAGAAGAATGAAGTTGGAGAGCTCACACTTCCCAATTTCAAAACTTACTACAAATTTATAGTTTCCAAGACATCGTGGTACTGGCATTAGGACAGACATGTAGTTCTGTGGAATAGAATTGATAGTCCAGAGATAAACTCTCGTATTTATGGTCAACTGATTTTTGAAAAAAGTATGAAGACAAAGCAGTAATGGAAAGAATAGTCTTTCTAACAAATGGTGCTAGAATACTTTGATAGCCGCATGCAGAAGAATGAAATTGGAACCCTTTACACCATGTAAAAAAAAATAACTCAAATGGATCATAGGCCTAAATATAAGGGCTAAAAATATAAAACTCTTAGAATAAATGCAGGAGTAAATCTTTGTGACCTTGAGTTTGTCAAAGCCTTTTTGACATGACATGGCTTCATAATCACAAGTAACATAAGAAATATGGATAAACTGGACTTTATCAAGATAAAAACTTTACTTCAGTGGACACCATTAATAAAGTGAAAAAGACAACCTACAGAATGGGAGAAAATATTTGAAAAGGAACTTGTATCCAGAATATATAAGTGACTCTCACAACTCTAATAAAAAGACAAATAACCCAATTGAAAAGTGGGTCAGATTTGAATAAACAATTCTCCAAATATAGACATATAGTCAATGAGCACTCTGAAAAGATGGTCAGCATCCTTAATCTTTAGGGAAATGTAAATTAAAGCCACAGCAAGGTACCACTTAACAACCTCTGTCACGGCTACACAGTAGTCCTTTCTTACGCATGGGAGGTACATTCCAGGACCCTCAGCAGATGCCTGACACCACAGACAGTGCAAACCCTATATACGCTGTTTTTTCCTATACATACATGTCTATGATAAAGTTTATAAATTAGGCCCGGTAAGAGATTAACAACAATAACTAATAATAAAATAGAACGCTTACTGTTTATATTATTATGAAAGTTCTGTGAATGTGGTCTCTCAAAATACCCTAATGGTGCTGCACTCACTGTCCTTGTGATGGTGTGAGATGATACAAGGCCCATGTGATGCGATGCACTGAGGCACTCAAATGACCTGTGGTTTAAAACTTATGACTTGTTTGCTTCCAGAATTTTCCAGTTAAAATTTTTGGAGTGAGGTTGATTACAGGTAACTGAAACCATAGAAAGTGAAACCATGGATAAGCGGGACTACTGTAATTTAAAAAATGGAAAATAAACGTTGGTGAAGAAATTGGACCCCTCATATATTGCTGGTGGGAATGTACAAGGGTGCAGCTTCTTTGGGAAACAGACTGGCAGTTCCTCAAAGGCTAAACACAGTTAACATAGAACCCAGCAATTCCACTCCTAGGAATGTAGCCAAGAGAAAGGAAAACGTGTTTACACCAAATGTGTACGTGAATGTTCATAGCAGCAATGCTCATCATAATCAGAAAGTGGAAACAGCCCAGACGTCCTTCACCTAAGGAGTGGATAAGTAAAATTTGCCATATATACCATGGAATATTATTCAACCGTAAAAATATTAAAGTGCTGACACATGCTACAAGCTGGATGACCATTGAAAACATAATGAGTGAAAGAAGCCAGACACACAAGACCACATATTGTGTGATTTTATTTCTATGAAATATCCACAGTAGGAACATCCGTAGAGACCACAGGTGGATCAGTGGTTGTCTAGGATTGCAAGAGGGGGAATGGGGAGTGACTGCTAATGGGCACAGATACATTGTGGGGGTGACAGTGTTCTAAAGTTGACTGTAGTGATGGTTATACAACTCTGTGAATATACTAAAAAGACAGTTATATATTGAATGAACAGACTGTATGTGAATTATATCAACAGAGCTGTTTAAAAGTTATGTTGTCTTCTAATGTAACCACTGAAAAATGGACATTAGGTCTCTGATATGCATTGGGTCACACATGTGTACCGCCTGGGCTGGTTAGCATCATTCAAAGTGGTATCAGAGCCACGTACCTGGAGCCTGTTGTCTCCTTGAAAGAGCATCAGATACTCCCAAGAGTGGGACGGGATGAACTTGCTGAAGGAGCAAATGAGCTACATCCCAATTCCATTCATCTAATGTGGCTTATTTTCAGTCATTGATCTTTAGCTCATCTCAAATTAAGTATGAAGAACTAAACCATTATTATATTAAATTAAGAAGTGCAGATAGGGAAAAAGAAGGAAAAACCTCAAGTGTTTCCACAACCCAAGCTATGAGATGGTGTCTGCCTCTCATGCTCTGCACCAACTAGTAGTAGGTTCTGGGCATCCATTGTGTATGTCTTCATGAGAAACGAAATTGAACTTGGTAGTTTTTCCTGGACGTTCAGAAGAGAGTCTTGGCATGTAATGACATCATTTTATAAGTCAGACCTCCTAAGCCCACAGACCTGCTTCAGCTACTACTCTTCAACCTGAATTCTTCAAACTCACATCCTGAGAACCTGTGACGTCTTTGTTCAGACAAACAGGCTACTTGCTCGTTAGAAACTTTGACCCGATTTGACAAGCTACCCATTGACCAGCACCCACCACAAGAACCACCACCTGTTGGCTTCTTTGGGGAGCTGAGGCTATCTGTACCACTCAGTCTGGGAATTTTCCCCGAGTAGTATAACTGACCAGCGAGGTCAGCAGTGCTTTTATCTGAGAGTCATCAAAGCTGACATTTAGAAGAGGTGAGGGTGATCATCTCATCCTACTCAAATACTCAGGTGGGGAACTGAATCTGGAGCCATTGAGTGGCTCATTTAAACCCACAGCTTAAAAATGGCAGAAGTTTTCTTATGTCTCATGCGGTAACAGATTTTGGTCGAATGTTACTCTAGGTCTGGGCCAGCAAACTACTGCCTGGAGGCCAAAGTCACCCACACCTGTATTTGTAAACGAAGTTTTGTGGGAACTTGGCTACGGCCACGTGTTTATGTATTGCCTATGCTGCTTTTGCACAATAGCTGAGTTGAATAGTTGTATTTACTCGCTGGCTCTTCACAGAAAAAATTTGCCAGCCCCTGCTCTAGGTTACTGAGAAGAAGGAAAATTGGGATACTATTTGCTTTAATCTGATTTTCTTTAAGTAGGTAGCTGAAATGCTGCCTACATTTTAAACTTGAATCTCACAAGACTCTTCAGACCTTGCACAAGTTCTTTCGATTCCTTGCCCCAATTCTCATTTACAGACCGGTCATAGCATTGGCCTCCCACTGAACTATGTCAATATTTCAAGGTGTTACCTAGTTCCAGTTTTGTGTTTGTCCTTTTCCCCATCCCCGATGGCTGCCTTGGATGATTTCTGATAAACCATTACTGATAGATACTGTGCATCTTCGGATTCAGGCTTCAGGGCTCTGTTACTCACCCCCAGGGTCCTTGGCACGTGAGGGTCAGTGTGTTTGCTGAGGCGGAAGTGGGATTCACGCGCCCAGCAGGGAGTTGGCGTGTAGGGCCTTCTAAGAACCTGGGCCCTCCACACCCTGCAGCCACCATGATGTTCAGCTTTTAATTTCTATAAACTTTGGAATTTAGCTGATGTCCACAGATATTTATTAAGTAACTCCTATATTCTAGACACTGTTCTAGGTGCTTAGAATAGGACATATCAGTGGACAAAACAAAAAAGCTACCATGAGAAGATGCCACTCTAGTGGTGGAGGCAAACAGTACACAAGAAGCATGAATTATTATATGCAAATTCTATAGCATGTGAGAACATGGGTGACCTTTGGAAAAAGCAAAGGTGGAGTTGTGGATGGGGTGCAGGGAGGTCGCGGGGTTCAGTTGGGTAGTTAGGGCCACCCTCATTGAGAAGAGATTCGAGCAGGCTTGCAGGCAGCGAAGGAGGCAGCTAACGAGATGATCAGGGCTCAGAGCTTTTCAGACACTGGGACCACCAAGAGCAAAGGCCCCAAGGGGGAAGCAGGCCTGGGAGGTCTGAGGGACAACAAAGGGGCCAGTGTGGCTGGAGTGGGGGGGGGAGTCCCGGAAGGCGCAATCAGTGAGGTAGGGAAGCAACACGTTTGTGCTGGGGAACAAGTGGCCCCAATGAAAGCTAATTGCTGGTGGAGTTTAGAAGACTGAAGTCATTCTGTGCTGGACAATGGTTTTATAGATTGCTGAAATTACGTATTTACTTATCAAGAGTGTAAAGAGGCTACCTCTTTTAATTCACAGTTGACTACATTTGACAGGGAAGCCCAGTACCCTATCTGGCTGCATTGGCAAGGGGAGTTTGTAAGGGCCCTTTTTCAGTCTGTGTGTTCCATCAGAGCCCTAGTGGTCTGCTAATTAAAAAAAAAAAGTCAGCCCTGACTGGTGTGGCTCAGTTGGTTGGGCATCGCCCACAAAGTGGAGGGTCACTGGTTCAACTCCTCCGGTTTGATTCCTCCAGGCAGGGCACATGCCTGGGTTGTGGGCCCATCCCCAGTTGGGGCATGTCTGGGAGGCAACCAGTACATGTTTCTCTTTCACATCAGTGTCTCCCTCCCTCTCTCCCTCTTCCCCTCTCTAAAAAAATAAATAATAAACTCTTTTTAAAAAGTCATTTAAAGAAAGAATAATAATAACAGACATATATTTTAAATATTTTGTTTTCATTTAAAGCATAAATGTATATTCATTTTTTTTTGACAGCGCTAAGGGCCTCTCTTTTGAGTAGGAATCTGCAGATTGGAGCCCACCTTTCTTGCATAATCCTCCAGGTGTTCCCCAAGTTTTCCCAAAGATAAAAGCCACCCAGCCCTCATTTTATAAAACTGCTCCGACAACCAAGAAAACCAGATACCTAGGAACTAGTACACATTTAGTGAAACCAGAATGACCAGCGCAGAGAGGACCGTCTGTACATTTAACGAGGGACTCAGGCAACTCTTATCATCCGTAGTCTTGGAAAATACTGGATTGTGATTTCTAGTCTCGATGTTTTTTTCTTTTTCTAAGTGGAGAAAGAATGTGCAAAAAGAAGCTTATGACGCAGTCTTCCCCCCAGTCTTTTCCACTTATGGCCAATTTGACAGTTATTTTTAGCGGCTCTGTGTGTTCCTAAAGCCCTCGATTAGTATTCCTAGAAATAACCCTCTTTTAACAGCTATAGTTTTGCCGTTTATTACAAAATTTTAAATTCAATCGGATGGTTACATTAACCAATAAAAATGGCATTAACGGGTTCTGGAACCCGGTATTCTGGGACATTCTACAACTTCGGGGGTGGGGGCGGAGCAAAGTGCGTGGGAGCCGGGACACGGGTCTTCACTCATTTTTGTTCGTGTACCTCTGCCACGTTTGTAAACTTGACATCTAAAATTTCATATCGAAATCATGAAGAAAGATGTGATTCCAAGAGTACTGGGAATAAAACATGACATTTTAAAATAAAATGGCCATCGTCGTGGTTTTAACTGTATCCAGGCAAGTACGATAACGCAAGTCCTCTACACCTGTTATCATCTGTGTGCAAATTAAATATGCAGACCTTTTTATTTTAATTTTTTATAAATCCCCACCCGAGGATACATTTTTATTTATTTGAGAGAGCATGTGAGAGAGAGAAGCAGTGACAGGTTGCGTCCGGTTCGCACCCTGACGGGGATCAAACTTGGAACCTCGTGGTGCGTGGGATGATGCTCCCGCCAACGGAGCCGCCCGCTGGGGCACAGCCCTTTTTAACACTGGAGCCTGCACAGTTTTTCCCGTTGTCTTTGAACTTGTATTTCCATTCTACTTCCTTGACAGGAATTTGTACTAATGTGATGTATTTTCATGTTTGAAAATCTTTTGTTGACTCCCCTATTTATTATACATCTGCAATGAATATCCCGATGAATTATTCATTTTTAATTTCCTTAAAACTTAAATGCTCTCTTAACATTTTTGTCTAGATTGATTTATCACTACAGCAATTTGTAGTATGTAGTTGTTTAAAACAACACAAGTGGTAAATTTGATGAACACTCCCATGAAAGTAGAATTGTACTGGAACTGCATCACGAGACGTGCAGGTCTGGAATTAGTTCATGTATCCGTGGCTGAATGCTATGGAGTGGTAGGAGACGGACCCTTCACATTGTAGTCCACGGTCACCAGAGCTGAGGCTGTAGTCGGGGAAGACAGGCTTCCTGAGTGAAGGTGATGAGGGAGACTCCACTCCAGAGGAGACAGGGGCATGTCCCCAAACAAAGGAAAAAACACAGTTATAGAATTTGTTGGGAGAGGGAGGCGTAGGTGAAATTTAAACGAAGCCGTTTTCAATAGATCAGCAACTGGTAGGGCTTTGTGAAAAGGGGTTCAGTGGGTCTGGCTGGCAAAGTGGCCGCAGGGTCCTGTGTCCTTGGACATGACAAAGGCAATGTAGGTGTGGACTGGCGTGTCCAGACACCCCTCACCAGGAGGTCTGCACGTGGGGTGGAAATCAAGGCTGCAGCTCAATGGCAAAGGGACTTAGATCCTTTAGGCACAAGGGGATTGTTCATTCTTTACTGCTTTAATTACAAACAGCAAAGTTTCTGATGCTTTATGATTTTAGAAGACAAAATTCCTCCGTTAGTAAAAATAAGGTATGCAGTTACTCAGAAGGGCATCGTTATGAATCTTTGCAGCTTGTCCCAGGGAAAAATACTGTTTTCCGTTCACCCTGCAGCTTGCTTTATCCGTGTCTCTTGCTCCCGTCTGAGGGATGGCAGGGCAGGTTTCCGCTGGCCCAGCTCAGTCTTCACGTTTTTAGTGTCCGTTGTAATTCTTAGTTTTTGCTTTTCATAGATGGACATACAGAGAGTCCCTGGCCACATAAACCCTGACATGAAAGGAATTTCCTCATGGCATGGCCGCTCACATTTTGGACCTGCTTCCATGTTATATGCTAAAATACCCATAGCGATTTGATATCTCATTTTGTTATCTGTTAGTGGAAAATGCTGTCAGACCCTCTTTCAATCTTATTGAAAGCAAGAATGAAATGGACCTATTTGCAGAAGGATGTGATACCCAGCCTTTAGAAATCATTTGCTTTCTTTAATCTACACTGGTATTTCAAATGTCTCTTTTTCCATAGGCTTTCACATTCTGGGCTAAGGCACCATTGTAAGCTATGGGGCGTGTGAGGCGTACAGCTTGCCTTTGTGTTGGGGGGGAAGGGTGAACATGGAACGGGGCACTTGAGAGTCACTTTCTCAGGAAGGAGGCCATGTGGGGTTGGGGACATGGAAATTCCCTAAAAGCTCTCCATGCCTGGCTGTAATTCTTGGAACGTTCTCAAGGGACTGTAACCACTGTGCTGGTGAGGAGTTTTCTAGTGGCCAGCGTGCCCGCGCTGGGGGTGGCAGAAGGAGTGGGAATACCATTTGGTCAGGGAGGCCCATTAGTGGCCCTGTGTGGAGACCACAAAGTATTTAAGGGAGAAGGCATTCACCATTTGTACTGTGTCAAGAGTAAATAATATGATAAATTACATTGAGCAAATGTTTTTTTTTTTCATTTTTGATTATGCTCAATTGGTTTTCTTATTAATAATACACTAGAAAAAACACCTGCTTTTATTTCTTATTCAGAGTTGGGCTTTTCTTTTTCATGCCCTAAGTGTTTTCTCTTGAAGGAAGCAGAATTCATTGGTTTTTCTTCTTCCTCTTTGCACTTTCTTTTTTCTTTCTCTCTTTTTCCCCTCCCTCTTTTCTGACTGAGTCAGAGCTTGTTGTGAAGTCCAATGGATGGTTCAGGAGGCCTGTTGACTCAGCTAAAGTCCTGATGGCCTGTACGATGCATGAGGTTACTTTTCTCTCGTCCTCGGTACAGATGCATTCTATTTTAATGTAGTATGCAGATACCGTACAACTTTAAAACTTCAGTCATGAGTTTGGCAGTACAACCATGAAATACACTTTATAATTACGTCTTCCCTTGTCCCTTAAAGTAAAATTCTTATTTATACCATCTAAATTCTGGGCATGCCCTTTCCTAAATTCTCTTGATCATAAGGGCCAGTCTGCAGGGAAGTGTCTGTAGCTGGAGGTGTCGGAACCTGGATGAAAGAAGGGCACCGAGACTCATAGGACCGCATTGGGGAGAATTGGGATTTTCCTCTGGGTGGAATTAAGAAGTGTGACTTGCTGAAGTAGTACGTTGGTTTAACTCCTAGCTCTGCTATACTTGTCCTTCTGTTTCAGGTTTCATTTCCAGGGGCCCTGTGGCAAAACTCTTCCTGAAGCCCTGGCTCCTCATGAAACTGAAACGGTGTCTTAATTGCCCCGGGGAAGGAAGAAATTACAGTACATCTCCATACCAGGCCTCATGTAGAGGAGACACAGTCTTGTGGATGGCACGCTGAATACTGGAGATCCAAAAATACCCTGTGATTTCCTGTCTGGCATCCAACCTGTTGATAACTGATAGGGCCTTACAGGTAACAGTAGCAAATGCAGTTACAAGAAGTCAGAGAACTATAAAGTTGATGCATGTTATTTGGCTTGAACTTAAACATAAGATGCCTCTGATGTGTTTGGTTGGTTACTGGGAGGGGAAAAATTCTAATTTGAGTGTCTTAAAAATGTAATTTGGCAAAGATGGAAGTCGACAGGTAAAAATCTTGATATTTCTGATTTTTGCACAAGTTTGGATAGAAAATAAAATCACTCTCTACAGTAAGTAATTTATTGTATAAAGATTTGGCCCCATGAGTTATCTTTGTTGGGGAAATTTTCTTTTCAGTATTTAACTTGTTTGGTTGCTTTACCTCAGAGTATGTGGAATAGCTTAGAACAAGAACTCAAGCAAAGAAGGAAAAGTAGTAACAAGGCAGAAAATTAGGGTGAGACCAAGGGAAAAAAAATATGCAAACATTTAGATTCTAAAGGCAAACATAAATGCCTAAAGTTTAGTACTAGCCATCTTAGCAGACAAGGAGGAAAGAGAGAGCTGATGGTTGACTTTCTTAAAATCATAAACTCAGAAGCACACAGCCCCTTCGGTGTCTGCCAGCCTTTTCCAGACACTGAATTCTGAAGAGAGTGCTTCCCATGGGACTTTACCTTGGAGTAAAGTAGCAAGAAAACAGTTCTCACCTCAAGCCCCATCACCTAATGCAGCACCAGGGCCCTTGGAATGCCTGATTGCTGTCCAGGAAGCAGCAGAGGCCTGACTGGGAGGACTGGCCTTTAGGAACCTGTGTAGGAAGGTCATACACGGCAAGGTTCCTTGGATCTGGTGACTCCCTGAGTGATTACAAACCTGGCCACATCACCCATCCCCTTACAAAACTGCATTTAATGTTCCATCCTTGCTTGGCTTTTGTGGACATAAATGACAAGTCACTATCACATACAACTTTCTACTGCATTTGGAAGTCATACCTTTGAGTAAATCCCAAAGGTCCTTCATATGGACAAGAGGGATGTTCATAACTTACAAGGAGGCTAAAGGGCCAAACTGTGGGCTTCGATTTACACTTCCCATGGCTGGGTCAAGGCATGTACACGGAGGGGATGTGTGTATAATACTTATGATGGAGTTTTTTTTGCGTAAAATACTATATCATCATTCTCTTTTAATAGGTTTGTTGGTAGACTTCTCAAAGTTACTTTATACATTTTCCTAGTGTGAGCAATGATGGAAGTCAGCACACTGTCTCAGAAAGTCTGATTATATTTTTAATTTCTATCTGACCAAGGCCCAGATATTTCAGAAGTGTTCTTTGCAACTCCTCTCAAATTGGGGCCTTTGGTACCAGCAGCTTTCTGTGTGCCCGTGTGTGTTTTATCACTTTTGTTCACATTGTGGTTTTATTAGAGAAGATGAAAGGAGAATTGAAAATACAAAATATGAGGTAGAAATTATTTACCGTATTCAATTTAATATCACTGAATATTTACGACATGATAGGCATTAGAAATAAAATTAGTAAGATATGCACCTTACCCTCAAGAAGTTAACAGAATGGTTGGGCCAACTTTCTTCCTTTTTAAAAAGATTTTATTTATTTATTTTTAGAGAGGGGAGGGGAGGGAGTGAGGAAGAGAAACAACAGCGTGTGCTTGGCTCTCAAGTGCCCCCTACTGGGGACCTAGCCTGCAACCCAGGCATGTGCCCTGACTGGGAATCCAACGGGGGACCCTTTGGTTTGCAGTTGGCACTCAATCCACTGAGCCACACCAGCCGGGGCAGGTTGGGACAGCTTTCATGTAAACTATTATACAGTGTAGAAACTGCAGTAATGGAATTTGTGCAAGTTTCACAGGCAAATGTAGTTAGAGATGGGCAGAGTGGGGGTGGGGTAAATGTTAAGGTGTTTGAAAGGTTTTTGAGGTATTGTATAAACAGGAGTTTCACGTGTGTATCAGTAGAGGGAACAGCATGTACAAATGATTGGCAAATGTGAAACAGCTTCGTTCGGAGAATGATGGATGAATCATGTAGTATTGAATAAAGGGCGGGAGAAGATAAACACAGGTCATGATGGGCCATATATGCCAAAAAATGAAATATACTTGGTGGGGAAGATAATACTAGCTAGGGTTGCATTCACTAAGCATGGCGAAGTCATTCTTTCACCAGATTCAGGATTTGCGATGGGCTAGCCATTGTTCCAGGTCCTGGGGTTACACCAGGGAATCAGACGGGGTCCCTACTCTCTCTTGCAGAGCTTTCATTTAAAGCGGGGCTGGGGGAGGGGTGGCGGGGAGGTGGCGGAATCAGACAATAAACTCTTCGGGAAGGTCAGTGATGAACACATAACAGGCATGGACAGACAGTGTAGAGGCTCTGGTGGTCAGGGAAACAGGAGAAACATCGGCAGAAGTCACCAAGCACACATTGGTGCAGAGAATTGATTTAAGCTTGTCAGTTTGTCCTGCGGATATAGCGCATTTCTTCTCTTTGAAACTCCACTTCTTCAGGGAGTGCAGAGTGAAGGGAATCCACTGTACAAATACTGATTAACTGGATTGACCAAGCGAATCCTGGTGCAAAAAGGCGGTGACATGGCTGGGGCTTGCGGTCATCAGTTTCTGGGAACCGGATGGCGTGCGCCAGCCCGCCTCGGTGAGCGCGAGGACCCAGCCAACACTGCTCTCAGCATCCGGGCCAAGAAAGGCTGCAGGGTGTTTTTTTTTTTTTTTTTTTCTGCCTGGAAACAAGCGCCGTGCGCACACGATCCCACAACTGGCGCTCTACTGCAGCAAGCAGAGAATCACGCTCTTGAAACGCGCAGCCTCAGTGCCGGTGGGAGGAGCCCCCAACCCGAACGCAACTTAGGTCCCGCCTTCGTCCGCTCGGGGTGGGACGGTCTTCCGCTTCCTGTCTCTAAGTTGTGGGGGGGCGTGTCTTCGAGCTTGCCAGAAACGAATCAACCGATGTCGCTTACTCTTACGTCACACTCGGCTTGCTGGCCGTTGCTTCCGGGTCAGAGGTTAGACGATCCGGAGCGACCTGAGCCATGGTGCAGCTCCGGCCCCGCGCGTCCCGCACTCCGGCATCGGCGTCGGCGATGGTGGACGATGGCCAGCCAGCCTCGGAGCAGGAGGTGGAGCATGGCCTGTTGCTCGGGCAACCCAGCAGTGGCGCGGCTGCCGAGCCGCTGGAGGAAGACGAAGACTGGGACGACGAGTTTGACGACGAGGCCCCGGAGGAATTGACTTTCGCCTGCGCCCAGGCGGAAGCGAGGGAAGAGGAGCGGCGAGTCCGGGAGACGGTGCGCAGGTTGGAAACCTACGGCTGGGCCGGAGAACCGTCCATTCCGATCCCACTTGTCTCTCCCGTTCTGACGTTGTCACCCTTTCTCCCAGGGATAAAACACTCCTGAAGGAGAAGAGGAAACGACGCGAGGAGCTGTTTATCGAACAAAAGGTTAGGATGTAGGAGGCGTCTCTTTTTTAAAAACAACCCGGCTCGGGGTACAATTGCCATGTTTATTGCAATTAAGGGTGAGGAAAAAAACGTCGCCAATATTTCTTCAAACATAGGTGAAAACAAAGATGCTCTTACTCTTTGCTGTCCGCCGACTGAAAATGGGAGTGGGAAGAGCTGTCAATTTGAAATCACGCTATTAAACCCCCACCTCCGGCGTTCAGCTCGCTGTGACACCTGTCATTTCGCCTCACCGGGGGTAGTTTACCTGTAATTGGGTTGCTGTTAGAATTAAATGAAGCGCTGTGTAAACTAAGGGCTGCACAAACATCAATATGATTGCTTGGCAGGTTGGCCACAGACACCGGACTCCAGAGGGACATTACTTTCAGTGTTTAGCAGTGACATGAGGGTTGGGCATCCTTTCCAATCTTCACTAGGTCTTCCAAAGAATGTGGAATAAGGTTCTGAGCTTTTTTATTATTGCAATTTCCCTACAGCTTAGAGATGGTGAAGGCAGTGGTCAGCCTAAAAGAGGCTTGTTGTAAAATCTGTAACTTAAGAAGCAACTCAGGGTATATTGTCATGTAGCTCACTTTTTATTATTTTTAAATGTCTTTAAGAAAAGGAAACTCCTTCCAGACACTATTCTAGAGAAGTTAACAACTGCTTCACAGACAGAGTAAGTAATGGATCTTACTATATTACTTGCTTACATACCTCCATCTTTGAAATACATATATAGGTACATTTATTTGAGTCTATATAATTGAAGAAATAATAAAGCCTGAATTAAAAGGCTACACCGTAGATATATGAAGTTGGTGGGAAAGGTGGAGGTAACTCACTTTCTTTTCAGCCTTTCACTGTTCCTTTTTGTTCATTCTCACTGCTAACTCTAGCTTCTGAGTTCCTGATCCCAGTGCACTTACTCATCAACTGTGAGGTTTCATTTGTCCCCGGGCAGGGTAGATGGTGAATAAAACACGTGTCTTGAAATGTATCATTTGTTTGGTTAGCAGACTCTTTATCTGCAGGCTCTTCCTAAAGCTCAACCTGCCCCATACTTGCCATACCTGCCACCAACTTGTCCTTCCTCCTCGTTCCCCATCAGCAGCTTTGCCACCGACTGAATGTTTAAAGCCAGGTGCTGTAGTCATCCTCTTCCTCATCTACCCCATGGAGTGTCAAACCTCACTAAACTTATAGTTCTAAATATTTGTTTTTTCTGTCTGTTGTCTCTTAGATCTGTATCTTTGACCTGGTCCTCAGATTTTCTGTAGAACTTTTCCAGTTAGAGCCCAAACACATTAACACAAACACAGGTGTATTTGGTGGCAGATTCCCTTTTTATCCTTTAAAGCCAAACGCAATTGTCACCTTTTCATTCTCTCATTCCACCCACCCTGTTAACTTCCTCCTTTGTAGTTTTCCTGTTGTGCCTGGAGTCCGTTTACATTTGTCTCTCAGACCAGATGCCTCCACTCTAGTCTGTCTTCTGTGCTTAAAACTGTTGTTGCCTTTGTGATTTCTTCAAATAAAATGAGGCAGGCCTACCATCTTTCATTTCATATTTTACCTGAGGTGTTTTATAAAATTCTTAAGTCTTTCACTTTAATTCCATTAACCACAGCAATCTGCTTCTTTTGGAAGCCTGCTGATATACTTTCAGATTTTAAATTCTGAGATCCTTCCATCCAGTATTTATTGTTTGTTGATTGGGAGTTGGTGGCTGGGAATTTGGGGAGTGACTTGCTTTCCAAAACTGATTCAAGAATCGGAGTCAAAACTGAGGATAGTGGTCCCAAATGGGGCGGGGTGGGAATGGAAGGACTGACTTCTAAGACCAAATTTACTTGTGTAACAGGTAATGTTTGCTATCTGCCATTCCAATCACTGTGCTGTTGTTCTCCCTTAGCATAAAGAAATCACCAGGAAAGGTAAAAAAAGGTACGAACTATTCTAGTTTAAACAACTTTTCATGAAAGTGCCAAGTGCTTTTGCAGTCAAATGTTATTGACCCTTAGAAAGAGCTCGGGAATAGCACTGGCCAAGTTAGCTTGGGCCTTTTCCCTTCTTTTCTTTCTTTTTTTAATTCAGATACAGCTGTCTCTATTTTCCCACCACCACTTTCCCCTGCCCTACCCACACCCACTTCCCACCCTCAATCTCACCCCCCTCCACCCCCCCTCCTTCCAAGGGTCCCTCTTCCCTTATTTCTTAGAAATAAAAATTGCATCCAAATTGGCGGGGGTGGGTATTTAACATTAACTCCAGGAAGTGTTCTTGATTTATTTTTATATAAGTGCTAACTAGAAATAAAATTCAATTTTTTAGTTAATTTGCAGAAGAAAGATGAAGAATGTGAAAAAGGAAGTAATTCTAAGAAAGCTAAAGTACAAAAAGTACAGTCTATTAGGTAAGAAAAGCCCTATTTTCATGTAGGATATAAAGTTACTAACCTTTGAGAATTAAAGTATTGATTTATGTGGAAAAATATTTTAATTAGTAGCAGTTTCAGTTTGGATCTTCTATGGGAAAACCAGTTGTGATATTTATATAAATTTGCTCTACTAAAATGTGAATATTAGCCTACTTCTTATAAAGTAGCACTATAATTTAATTTTATTCATTATCCTATCGGTATATACACAAAATAAGGTGTTTTTTTTTCACTTTTTGAAACAACTAACAGAAATACTTTACTTATAATAAAGCATGTTACTAACATCATTCATTCTGACCTTGTATCAATCGCCAGCCAGAACAAAAGCTACTTGGCTCTACGGCTAAAAGATCAAGATCTGAGGGATTCGAGGCAACAAGCAGCCAAAGCCTTCATCCAAAATTCTTTATATGGTCCAGGAACCAAGAGAACTACTGGTAATTTTCTTACTGACTGTTTTCTCACTTTTTACTGCAAATAAACAAAGAAATGATAAATAATTCTCTTTTCTAGTAAATAAGTTCCTGTCTCTGGACAATAAGAGGCTACCAGTGAAGAAAGCTGCAGCCCAGTTTTTGAGTAATGGTTGGGGTAAGGTCCAGGTTTATTCTGCTGGCTCTGATCGTTTTATGTATTGAATAATGCTCTTTTTAAAGGAGACAGTAAATACTCAATTATGAATTATGTTTTCTTCTTATAATAGCTTCTAAATTAATAGTTTAAAGTTGCTTCTGAAAATTAGGTCAGTGTATTATATATGTATAGCTAACAAAATCTAATTTAGTAGACCTAATTTTAGTATTTATAGTCATATAGGAAATCTTGAAAATTTTAAATTTTTTTCTTGGGAATTTTTATGCTTACTGCACAAACTTTCTATTGTAGGAACCCAGAAAAAACAAAATGCCAAGAGATTTAAAAGACGGTGGATGGTCAGAAAGATGAAAACTTCTAAGAAGTAAATCAAAACTAAATGAAGAGTGAGAACTTTGTATGTATGGAACTTGTAGTTACTTAGTGTAGAAGATTAATTTGCCTTAAAAATCTAATAAATCATTTTAAAGGCTCATTACAAAAGTCATCGTCTATTTGGGGAAGTACCCCCATCACATTTCATCCTTCTGGAATACAGTTGTGCCTTTAATCCTTGAGGATCCTGGAAGACATAGCAGTGTAAAAGGAATTGCTTTCATTTCTTTTTATAAGTATTTATCCATTTACCTGAATACAAACACAACCAGTAGTGGCACCTCTTCGGTCCCTCCCACCACCCCACACTACGCTTGTGTGGCAGGAATGACAGGGAGGGGGGACTCTCAGATGTCTTAGTCTCTCGTGTGTTTTGGTGATACTGATGAGAATTTGCTTCACAAAACATCTAAGTGTATTGTATATGAATACCTACTTTTCCTAAAGAAGGTTCAAGCCTCAGTGTACAAAAATAGTGTACAAAATAACCAAAGGATATGGTCATCCACTTGAACAGCTTGTTTAAATTTTACTTTAAACCAGTTTGGGAGTTTGCTTTACTGGGAAGTAATATGCCTTAATACGGTTATAAAACTAAGGAGATTAATTTTCCTTTTTCTTTCTGTTTGACCCACAATATCAGGCTTGACCCTAATGCAAGGAGGCTAGTAAACCGAACGCAGTTTTAGCTTGTAGAACTTGGATTTATAATAAAAATCACTGATTTTAATTATTCTAGTTTTATATTAATCGTAAGTATGTAAGTACCTAATATATAAACTCAGTTGACACTCTAATATCTGTAGAAGTAAATTTTTAATGGCTGGTTAATTATATCACTACATTTTTATTGCAATATAGTACTCATTTAAGCACTTAAAAATGGAAGGTGTACAAAGATTAAATTAAGACACGGTAAATTGACTAAATATTTGGTTTTTATATAAATAAAGGTCATAACCACACTGTTGACATATAATACTGTTATAATACAAGTTAAACTTTTGAGTCTACAACAGAAGTCGTTGGTAGTTAAACAGGAAACAAAGTTGAAAAGACCATGTTAAAACAAAACTACTGGGACTAACAGGTCGGGATTGTAAGTAGCAACAAACGTATTCACTCAGCTCCTGAGTATTTCAAGTTTTACAGTACACATTAAAAATGATTTCTTCCATCAACACTATAAATTCAAACTGTTGGATGTTTATGCATTTTGCAAGTTACACTGATTGAATGCTTAAATGGGAGTGGGGGTTGGAACATCTCCCAATTTGAAGTTTACATCACCCACATGCTAACACAACACAACTTGTTCCATTTCCTTCCCCCCTCTCCCCCCAACAAAGAAGGCAGGATTTTTTTGGTTTCTTTTAGGTAATTGTTTTAAAGGATTTGTGATGATAAATTCAAACATCTGAGATTCGGTAATATTTAACTCTTAGACAACTAAGAGGTTAAAGATGGAAAATAATTTCTCCTAACACTAAGTTAGAAAATCATTTGCGTCATGCTGTAAACTAGGAAGCAATGTAAAGCGACAAAAACCTGTCCCCAGTACATAATTAAAAAAATCTAAATTTCAAATCAGCAGAGCTGGTCTACTTCCATGTTGACTATATGCCACAATATAAGTGTGAGCTCCTTAAATGCATAGCTAATGTAGGTAGTCTTCCACTGTGGCAAATGCACAGGATCCGATTCCTGATCGAGCCATCAGTCCTAGACACTGTGTGGCCTGTCCCATTGCTAGAGCAAGTGGAGGCTGCTTTGGCAGATTGTGGGTTTCTGAGGAAAAATGATTAAAAATGGAAATAACAATTAGCAAGACTTAAAAAAATCTCTTTTCAGGAAAATACTGCATTACTTACACAATTATCAATGCATATATTGCCCTTAACTAACAAGTAAAGGTAGTTTCTAAGCAAATGATTAATGCCTTGCAGGTACTACTCTGACAAGGTAATACGGGTACTAGGTGTTCAACTATAAGAAAAATTCTTGTAGAATTAGACTTTTAAAGTGTTAGATATTCCAAACCTTTTATTTCCATATTACCTATGATGGGAACGATACAATTACTTGGCTGATATTTAATTGGGAGCATAAGAAACATTTAATATTATTGTCTTTGACTAAGGAGGTCAGCTGACAAAAGAAAAAGGCCAGATTCTTGTAGGGATACAACCAAACTAAAGCTGTCTGTCTCCAAAGCATGTTGGTGGATGTTATTTGGGTTGGTAGGGAGCAAGGGGTGGTGGTCACTATGAGAGACAATAGACCAAAATTACTCTTATTTTTGGAGGGGTAACTTACAATCAATAAGTCAGACATTTAAAAAATTGCCAATAAAGTATTCAGGGTACTACATACTAGAACTCTGTCAGACAGTTGTACAAATTAATGAATAAAATTTGTTCTTCGCCAGAAATGACAAAAATGAACTAATGGTGGAAGTGGCCAAACATATAAGTTGGTAATTTTTCCTTGTGAGTAGATATCTACATTTTAAGTTTATGTAGATCCCCAATTCATGACATTACTAATCAGTCCTTCATAGACACAGCTGACAATAAAGGGCAAAAACTGATAAATGGTAAGGCATGGTATGATTTGATTCTACCCTTGGTTCTGGGGTTGCAATCTCAGAAAGAAAACTTCTAGAAGGAATGAAGCAAAAATAATAAGGAAGCAAGTTCAGGAGTTCAAGTACAAGAATAAAAGGATCAAGAATATAAGAATCTAGGGGGAGGAGGTGAGGGGATGGAGAAATGGAGCAAAAAAGGACTCAAAGGACATGGACAACAGAGTGGTTGGTGATTATTTGGGGGGGAGTAGAAGGGAGATAAATGGTAATGGAAAAAATACAATAAAAATGTAAGAATAAAAATGCAAAAAGATTGTTGAGAAAGTGGTTTGAAAAGTGGTCTGGGTTAAGATTATTAAAGTACTGGCTATTCAGTGGCAAGATATTATTTGGCTAAATTTTGATAGTGATAAACATGTTTTTTTGCTGACTCAAAGCAGGATTGACTTTGTAATTTAAAATAATTCTGCCTTAATTTGAATCGAGAACAATTTAACTTTTATACAAAAATCAAACATTAACAGGGACTTAACACTAAAAAGGAAACATCCTTTCAAAAATGTCTCCTGAAGATTTATTTACAGGGAAGTAACCTTGCTCAAATGTAAGCGTCTAGATGTACTTTATTACAATTTTATATTGGCCAAGGGAGGCAGGTGGTATTAATAAGCATTTAAAAAAAAATTTGGATATGAAACTTGCAAGAATTACCTACAACTAATACAACTTTAAGCACTACTTAATAGATACAAAGTTTACTATTTATAAATATGCAGATAACCCCACAGCAATTTAATAATCTTACTAATTTTTGTGGGAATTATATACACTTAATATAATAAATTTAAGCACTGTTTATGGGTGAACCTACATAATATGTAGTATAATATGTAAGAACACATATTTTCTTGGACAATGCCCCCAAGCAGTTTAATATTTAAAAGTGTAGTCTCCTTCAAAAACCCAAGATACAAAAAACTGTCATTAAGAAAACTGGTCACTTTACAAATTTTTTTCAAGTCTAAGTGTTACATAAATACAAAGTACTTCATGATTTCTTATAATATAGTAATTTAAAAATAGAAGTACTGTAAACCATAATTTGCCCTACAAGCCCAGCATTGCTACTTTCTTCTCTTACTTTTACCAATAGAGCTAAATGAATTTCATAACCAAAGAAATTACAACACAATTTAACACAAAATTTATATTTATTATATATAAATTCTAATTTTAAGAAAATTACAACACAAAGACACTACTCCTATTTCAAAACTTCAGTATGACACGATGAACTGAAAATTGTATAAGGGCAAAGAAACAGATTAAAGCTCAAATATGAATACTTTTAATTGCTTGCTTTACATTCTGGCCGTATGAGGGCCCCAGGACCTCATCCCAAGTCTCTGTGTCTAAACACCCTCTACTCTGGAACTGTTGTTCTAATCTACCTAAAATATTAATAGTTTGAAACATTGGTGAAAGCCCCCAAACCTAAAAGGGCCAAATCACACAGAATAGACTTTTAAAATGGAGTCCCATTTTACCTGGGGAATTAGATTCTCAAGTTAGGTGAAAAATCACTCTTAGCTAATTACCTTTGAAAAGAATTGCCCAGAAATTACAACAGTTTTAAGTAATCAACCCTACAGAGTTTCAGTATAAATGCACAAAATATATAGTTACAGAATTCATATAGATAGTGTATTTGTTCAATACATAAACACTGTAATCATCCTCTATAGTGAGTTGCTCCTAAGAATGGCAGCCAACCAGGGGAACAGAAAATTCCAATTTCTCACTTCATGCTCATGCCTGGCTGAACTTATTTCAATTGCTGTTCTCTTCCTCACACACCCTTTTTATTTGGCAAGGGCAGGGAGTTGAATACAAACACAAGTACATTTGACTCCAAGGGCTAGTATTGATGGGGCATTCCCAAATCACCTGCAAACCCCTTGTGCCTGCACAGAGGGAGCTGGAAAATGGGCAGCTCAGGCCAGAAATGTTTCCTTACATGCACACAAAGTCATCTCATTTCCGAACTTCCCCCAGATGCATCCTGATGTACTGGTTTTATTCTATTTGAATCTATTTAATCTGGGGTTGAAACAATGGTTTCTATGTTTTAAGGTAACTTTAATTTTAAAATGTAGAAAAACTTTCCCTAAGGATTTTAACAAAATATAAACGCCAGCACAAATACCACCTCAAATATTCTGAAAATCTAGTTGGGGTTTGCTTTTTGGCTTCACTTACCTAATATTGCACTGTTAAGAGCCGAGCACACAGGTTCTCTCTGAATTGGGTCAAGCTGATTTCCAACAGGGCTGTTCCAAGGATCTGAATATGCTAGTAAACTGAATGCATCCTGTTGAAAATAGCAATTTGATTTTTAATTCAAGTAATTGAACTACTGTGATCGTCCATGGTTGGTTACAAATTGAGACAGGTAAAAGGCACTAAACTACTGTGGCACTTAACCCCATTTGCCTATGGATATTTTAAACAGCTAGATTATGAAGCGAAGGCTAATGTGTTTTCATTCTTTCTGTGAACACACAGTCTCATTATTTTTCCCCTATCCCTACTGTACATATAGAACAGGAAAAAATATTAAAAACAAAAAATGAATTCCTGTGAAATGGGCTAATACTGGTTATGGTAAAGAGGAAGACTAAAACATTTAGGTACCGTAGAATTTATTATCACTGATATGAATTTGACATTAAAATGATAGGGCATGTCTATATCTTTTTCCAAGTAGATGTGGGAATTGGATGTCATCTTCTCACATCTTCTCAAACACAGTAACCAATTAAACTGACCCCCCACTCAGGAGCTCAGTAGTTCCCCATCCCCAAGCCCCCCGTCCTAAAGTAGCTGACACATACACAGGAGTCTTTTCCCAACAACTCTTTGTCTTCTTTCTGGGGACCAAATAAACATACAATGGTTTCAGACACTGCCATCAACCACCAGTGTGCATCAGTAGTGTGGCCTTTAGCAAGTAACGAACAACCTCTCTGAGAGTCAAGTTTCATCATTTGTGTAATGGGGGCTATCAGAGGTCATATTTCACAGTCACATGAGGACTAACTGAGCTAAATGAAATAAGCAATGTCAGTTCATTCTAATCTTTCAGTAAATGATGTCTTATTCTGCCAAAAGTCAATAATCTGGAGTACCGTATTTTCTGGACTATAAAATGCACCCCACCCCCCCGCAATTTGGGAGGAATAATGGTTGTTAATGCTGCTGCTGAGTTCTGTTTACATTTACATTAGTGAAATATTATGTTATTTATGTTGTTAAGCATTTTACATTTTTTACTTCAAATTTTCCTATAAAACTTAGGTGTGTCTTATGGTCCAAAACACGGTAATGATATAGGTAGAGATATATAGGTACAGATACAGAGGACATCTACCCACTTCAGAAGGCATACATGAAAAGGTGCTGAGGATATTATAAATCAGTGAATTCAGTAACAAATTTCAAAGTGCTAATTATGGAAGTGTGGAGGACTGATTCCTAAAATACAATCTCCTAGGTACAGCTCAAGTGTTCCTCTAATGATCTTACTTAAGTGTTCTGAGAGCAGAGGTGGGGAAAGGGTTCCTGGTCAACTGTATTCTTGCCCTTTCTCATCCAAACTGGTTTCCACATTGTGGAGATAAGGACTGTCCATGAAGCAAAGCTGTGCAGTCCACCCGAGGCTACCAGACGGGGAATACATGTGTCTAAACGCGTGTGCTCCTCCATTGTCGTCTACTGTAAGTATTTCACATCAGACTTTTTGCCCCAATTATAATGCAAGTTCTTCGAAGATTTAAAAGATATTACACCATTTTTAGTCTTCTGCAGCTACTCATAGGTGTTGGGTACAGGGAAGAAGCTTCTACATCTGCTGATCACAAGACCTACTTCTTCTAGTTTTTAAGATATTTTATGCATTCCACAAAGCTACTAGACTGTATTTCCTGAACGTCCCCTTCCAAACTTACTGATGGAAACAATATTAATATCCTATAAAGCTAACTCTGATCAATCACATTATCTCTAAAGGCTGAGCTTTGCTCAAGACTTAATTTACCCCACAACCATCTAATGAGGTACTATCTCCACAGCACAGATAAACTTTGAAAGATATCCTCAAGAACTGTCCAAGGAATAATGGGTACATAAAAACTTTAAGCACAAAACTATCCTCTTGGGTGATTGTATCAGGACATGCTACCAAAAAGATGAAATATCCCAAATCTTAAATTAATCATTCTTCTGTTTACATGCTATGCTATTTAGAGCAAAAACACACAATGATGACAGTAGTAATTTACTGTGCACTAGCACTGTGTTAGGCAGTGTTTCAAGCATTCATGTGGATCATCTCATTTAACCCTCATAACAACTTTACAAAGTGGATACTGTTATGTCCATCGTTCAGAGATGCAGACTGAGGCAGTAACAGGTTAAGATCACACTGCTAGTACTGTATTTCTTAGAGTTCCTTTTAATTTTCAATTTAAAATCAAGAGGGAAAAGTCTAAAATTCTGCTCTATTATTTTCAGAACTATTTATTGGACACAGCAGCCAGGCAACTGAACACACACTGATCACCAAAACCTGTTTCAAGGATTCACAGAGTTCTGTGGGGACCACAGACATGGAAATGAGTAACATCATGTAGTGCTTATTGCGCACAGTGTATTGTGTCACATGAAGCACTCGCAGAAACAGGCTCGAGCTACATGGACACTGAGGCTGAGTGAAAGGAGAAAAGGGCATGGTTAAGAACCACGGATAACGGGTTAGATTCTAAAATGCCTCCTAAAACCTCACTAATAAGCCTGAATTTCTTCTTTGCCAGTAAGGCAGTCGAATTTTATATGAGTGGCACAGATTAGACTCGATTATACAGGGATCACTACAGTGATACTATGAAACATAGTCTGGAAGCAGAGTGAAGCTGTAGTAAGGAAACTACTAAAACTGTAAAAACTAAAAAGTCTTATTATTTTATTTATTATAAGCACCGGGTTCCCAGTAGTAAGTAGCTAGAACCTTATCTTTCTTTACAAAGGGAATAAAATCAACAAAGCAACCTCAATGTTTTAAATCCTGCTGTAAAACTTAATTGGTGATGGTAATCGAAAAAATGCAATTACAGCAGCAGCAGCACTGGCACATTAGCACTGCTGCTGAGTTGGTAGGTTTCTGGAAAGTGGCACTACAGCAGTATATGGCAAGAGCCACATACACGCATCCTCTGACTCAAAATGAGGACTTCCTCCCAGTGGAATAATTCAAAGGAAGAAACAAAGATAGATGTACAAAGAAAGGTACTTACTAAAGCATCTGAATAAAAAGAAATCTAGCCAAAGCAATGCTTAAATAAACTCATATAGCAACATAATAAAATAATCGTAGCCATTTAAAAATAGTTGCAAATAATATATAGAAACTAGAAAAAAATTTTAGGACAAATTAAAACATACAAAATAGGATAACTAAAATTACTAGGTAAAATACATCACACAGGATTCAAAGAACAAAAGTGAAAATATCTGAAATATAATGGCATTATGGGTTACTTATTATTTTTTGAAAAGTACCTTGGGTATAATTTCTGAGAGAAATGTGGCATCATTTAGGTAGGACTCGCAAACTATACTCATATTTGGCTTAAAATTGGTAACAGTTTAGAAACAGGGTGAGTCTAAATGGCTCTACTGCTACTCCAACTGCCGGATGAAAAGCTCCCGTCTGCCTGGGGCTGCTCATCACGTCCGGCTCTCCCCAACGCCTCAGCAGTGCCTCGCCACAGCGCAGAAGTTCAACACACAGCTGCTGAACAGGGCCAGGTAGCACTCTAGGGAGCCTCTGGCAGGTTTAGGCAGGTAAGGAGCAAAACGATAACAGGGAAAGAGGAAAGAGAGCCTGACAAAATTATAAAAAAGGTCAAGAGAAACTGGGCTACTGCAGGGACTCCCTACCATTTCACCACAGGTGGGCTACTTGCATGGACTGCAACATGCGACTGAGAGGAAGCAGAAGACACACGTACCTTTACTGTCAGTAAAGCGTTTACGCAAATCTCACCCTCGACTTTAGCCAAATAATTTTCTCTGTATGTATGTATACGATTAAGAAGTTTATACAAAACTAGGAAAAAAATAAAGATAAAAATACAACAAAATCCCATGTGATCTGAAGTGAAGAATAAAAGGAAAAGGAGTAATTTCTAAATCTTAACTATGGTAAAAAAAACCCTTTACTCTTCATGTTGCCCTCCAATCCTCCAGCATTGTTCTTTAGGTACTCGTAAGTCACATCAGTCACTCGTGCTTATCTAGATAAAAAAGTCTGGGGAAAAGGAGGGAGGCAGCTCAGAACATTAAGGAGGTGTCTTAAAGCAGTTCATATTTGCTTAGAAGTCAGAAGAGATGCATTCTTGAGAGAAGCCATCTACATTCTTTAGATGAAGATGAATTATGCTTTCTCATAATTCAATATATAATCAAGAAATATCTGAGAATAGGCCATGAAATGCCATTTTCTGAGCCTTATTCAAATTGGAATCAAAGAGAGCTGATTTGAATGAAATCTTAAATTTTTGAAGGCACTGCAGAAATCACACATCCCTTCAGGCTCAATCAGCATAAAGTTTTAATAGGACAAGTCAGATGACCTACTGTAAAAATGTTTATAAATTCCTTAAAAAATTTTTTTTAAAGATTTTATTTTTTAGAGAAAGGGGATGGGAGGAAGAAAAAGAGGGAGAGAAACATCGATGTGCAAGGGAAACACTGATTGGTTGCCTCTCAAGTCTAGCTGGGGACCTGGCCCACAACCCAGGCATATGCCCTGACTGGGAATCAAACCTTCAACCTTTCAGTTCACGGGCTGATAGTCAATCCACTGAGCCACACCAGCCATGGCAAAATGTCTACAAATTCTTAAAAACACCTCATATTCCTAAATACCCCCTCAAGCAATAGTTCTCAAAGTAACCCTGGCTGGTGTGGCTCAGTGGATTGAGTGCAGACTGCAAACTAAAGGACCAAGGGTTTGAGTCCCAGACAGGGCACATGCCTGGGTTGCAGGCCAGGTCCCCAGTAAGGGGGGTGCTCAAGAGGCAACCACACACTGGTGTTTCCCTCTCTCCCTCCCCTCTCTCTAAAAATAAATAAAATCTTTAAAAAAACCACCAAAAAACCTTGAGATTTTTGAGATTTCTCAAAGTACAGTCAAGACACTAGAGTCTAAGACCTTTGCGGGGGGGGTTGTGAAGTCATAATTATGTTCATAAATAATACTAAGATATTACTTTCACTTTTCTCATTCTCATTCTCTGACGACAATACAGTCAGCTTTTGGGAGGCTACATGATGTATGCATGATGTGATACCACAAAAGACTGAATGCAGAGGCAAGTATGAGAATCTAGCTTATCTTGATTAAATCTAGCATTGAAGAGATTTGTGAAAATGTAACACAAGGCCACTCTCTTCATTCCCCTCCACTTTTAGGAAGATAGTTAAATGTTTTATTTATTTCATGGGTTTATTTTTTTTAACAAATTGATTTTAATTTCTAATGTAACAAAATTAATAAACTCTTTGGGAATCTTTAATAGTTTATTAAGGTTTCTAGACACCAAAAAGGGTGAGAACCTCAGTATCTAGCAAAAAATACTCCATCAGTTTCCCAAATGGTAACTTTAGATAACTAAAATAACTTGTAAGAAAGGCCAAGAAATAAGTTTCTTTTTGGCACTCTTGATATATCAGAAAAAGTCCTACAAAGCTGAATGGTGATGAAAATACCCAATCTGAAAAAAATCAGTTATACTTTTCAAATGAATTCAACCTCAATTTCATAAGCATTCATTGAATACCTAGGTGCTATATGCATAAGATATATTTAAGAGAGGAGTTAAGGAAAGACATAGTCTGACCTCAGAAAACTCTTAATTTTATAGAGCAAGTATGGACAGCCATTTTGCTAGTAGTATATGAATGTCTGATTTGGTGCTCTAACAAAAAATAGTTTAAATTACATAATCCACCAATTTTCATGTTTAGCATAAAATACTTTAATCTTTTTTTTTGAGAGCTGACAGTCACTGTTAGAGTAGCAGTTGTGCTACCCAGTAGATTGAGTACTAAATATGGTGAAGAAACCTCTCTTCCCACCTCAGATACTGAAAATACAAGACTGCATACCTTTAACTAGACGTCTATATGGTGGCTCCTTAACCCATCCTAGGCCAAGCAGGTATGTTGTCTACACAGATGCTGTACTGACACTACAGTGCAGGCAGCTGTTTGATTTAGCTGATTTTATGCCACGTTCAGTGCCACTGGTGCACCAACTCTCAGTCTGTGTCTGGAAGGAATGGCAGGCACCTTGCTCTTCCCTGTTATACACACTACACCCAAGTATCAGTCTCAAGGCCACTACCTGCACCTCTCCTTTGTTCTCTGAACTTCTTTCAAAACACCCAGGAGAAAGTGTTTATAACACCACCTTTGAGACCAACCTAATGCAGTATTAAAAAAATACAATGGTTAGGATAATGTTTCATAGGCTTACAGGGCTGGTAGGACTTTTTTAAATATGAAAAAAACTTCTGAAGAGTTATAACATTTCCACAATTAATTACAATGCTGACACGGTAGGAGAAAACTCCAACTTCACCTGATTCACAAAACTGTGGCTAATTTACTAAACGATGAATTGTATCCACCTTCCTAGCTATCAAAAACATCAATCCAGAAAAGATCTGAAACTGTATTAACTATTCTGGCTTTAAAGATGACCCAAATCCTTCACCAGTCACCATTAAAATAAAAACCATGTACTGTACATTCAGTTTGCAAGAACCCTGAAATGTTCACTAAAATAAAAACCTCAAGTTTACAGTTTTATCAGCAAACTCACATTTTTCTTAATAACTCTGCAGATTTTACCGCTGAGAAAACTACGAGTGTGTGGCCCAACTGGGGTCGAGTCCATGGGTTTTACTTGAAGTCTAGTGCTCTTTCCAGGAGAGCAGAGCTGCCCAACCACATCGAAAGCTTTGACTCATTTATAATATTTCAAGGGGAAACAAATTTACCTTCAACATTTTTTTATTTGCTGTGTTCTTGCCACATTCTCTCCTTAGCTGTTCACTCATCGCTTGCAGCTCCCTTCCAAAGTGAATCATTCTTTCTATGGCCGCTTGACTCCCTCCACACAGCTGGCGTCTCAGCTGACTTGAATCAACCTCTGTAGCCAAAACAAACAAACATTTTACTACCTTACTGAATGGAGAGCAACAGAGAAATGAACGTAAATTGCTTATAATATTTTATATGTTTAATTTAGTAACTATTACCTAATATTTTTCTCTAAATATGCAGATATATTTAATTTAATATGGAACTCTGCAGCTAAAAGGTATGCTTTATCTAGGTCTCAAGAGTCTAGGATCCAGTATCTAGCATGCAGCTGAAAGTCAGGTGACAACCTTTCACTGTGTTAGGATGTACCTATATGTCAGGGAAAATTTTATAAAAAGTTAAGCACAATGATCTAAAACTACATTAAGCCACATTAAGAAAAAGAGAAAAAAGTTAGTAACTGTCTAGTAGGCTCCATTAACTGCCACAAATGGAGATAGAATTAAATGATTCCTGGAAGCTAAGAGAGGCTAAATAATTCCAGTGAAAACACAGAAGACACCGTATCATACTAATAAAAGAGGTTTAATTATACTATTTTTAGAAAAACACTACTTTTAGAAAATAATTTTATAGTATATATCTTGGTTGACAATAACCACTGATCAGTAATGTAACCATTTAAATTACTAATAACAACATATAATTAAAAGGATGATGACAGTTAATATTTAATAGGCACTTCAAGTTTTAGCTTTTCAGAGATTGGCTCATTTAATCTTCACAATGACCCATGAGGCAGTTACTGTAATACCCATTTTACAGATGAAGAAACCAAGGCACAGAGCTCTTGAGTAATCTGTCCGAGGTTACAGAGCTCGTAAGTGACAGTTGCAGAATGTGAATCCAGGTAATCTGGCTCTATACCTCCTGCTCTTAATCACTATGCTCATTACTCTTTGAATGTTGAGATTCAACAACATTGAATTGCTGGTATCTGACACAATAAAACTGCTGCCTTTTCAATCATACTCCTTCCTTGAAAAAATGAATTATACATTAGAACACATAACCCTCAACAAGGTGGTTGTATAAATAAAAATGTAACTTTACATTTATAAAGTAGTTTCTTATATATACTCATAACAATTTGAAAAAATACCTTTTAACCTGAAAATACTAAGAAATCTAATGTTGGCCATGGAATTGTGACAGAAAAGAATTTATACATATGCTTCAATAATTTTCACTTTTCAACTGATGAGAAAGTTTGCTGACGCACAATGTGATTCACTACACAAGTTGTCACCAAAGTAAAATTAAGCATGCCACTTCATCTGGGGGCGGCAGCGGGGAGGGGTCATATTTACGCACCTATTAAGTGCCAGGCACTGAACTATGCAATCACATATATTCACATTAAATGAATTTAAGATATTCTGTTTGGTTAGACTTTATAAAATCACCTCTACCCATTTGGCCTTTACTGGCTATATTAAAATAAGCATAAAACCTTTTTACATTTCCAACCTTAAATATCCTAAGATAGTTAACACTAATAAGTTGGTTCTACTGCACTACGACAGCACAAAAATTGAGCCAAAACAGTTCAGCCAAGAAAACTCTGTAGCACTTAACTTCAGTGAACTGTACAGTAACTACTCTGTCTAGCAAGCCCCTCTCACAAGAGAGTTCAAGAGAAATAATATGTATTACTGTCAAATCCCATGGCACACACATCTTTAAATCCGATTTATGCTCATCAGCTGTAAATCAGTACAAATAAAAACATAACCTTGTCGTCATCATTTTTTATTAAAAATGTAAGAAATATCACTGCAGACCCATTTCGGTGTCACAATCTTCCATTTCGTGGTCATGTTTAGAGCTACCATTTAGGAAACCATTGGATGAAGTTTCTCCAACTCCATTGGAGTAGTGATCTGTTTCCATGTCTACATCATTACTGAAAATGAAAAAACAAACCTAATTATAAAAATTGCATACTTGCGCCTTAGTTTAAAGTAAATTATTACTTAACTACATAGTCTACTTAATAAACTGATTTCGTAAGGCG
>PVKM010009836.1:0-36074 GCA_004027735.1 Carollia perspicillata | reverse complement strand
TGTGCTAAGCCCCATACTCACAGCCTCTGTGCAGAAGAGCGATCCATTGGCCAGTGAGGAAACCAAAGCTCAGAACACCGGAGTGAAGGGCTCACAGGCACACAGCCCTCAAGCGGCAAGTTTGAGCTCAGGTCTGTGTGGCACCAATGTTATCCCCGCACAGCAGTGTCACAGGTCAAAGCGTGGGTCTTGGCGATGTGATCACTTAGTCCTTTGCAATGCCTTTCCTAAACAATGCTGATCATCTCTCTGTGACAAAAGGCAGGAATTGATGAAGAGCAGTTGACCTGGAGATGGGGCTTTCTGAATACTGCTGTCAGGTTGCCATAGTGGATCGAGAACCATATTGAGGGCTTTACTTAATTAAGTGGCTTACGTGAAGAACAAGAGAGAAATCAGACAAAAGGACCGTGCAGCAGGAAATGCAATGAATCCCACTAGCCTCCTCTGGCCAGCGTCCCAGGCAGCTCCAAACGTCCCACTGGAAGGGAGGCAGTAATCATGAGGAACCATGGCCATGTGACAGTGTTCCAGACAGAGTTTAGGACTCACCCAGGACTCGGCGGCCCCAGTCCCTCATGGCTGATCCCAGGGATACCTGCCTGAGGGCTCCATTCTCCTTGGCAGCTGAGCTCAAGTCCTCAGGCGTGTGGGGCTGTGCATCCCGACGGAGGCCTGGGGGCTTGGAATTAAGTCACCTGTAGCTGCCAACAGCAGCACACCATGGCCAGGCCCAGTTCGCTCCACTGGACTGCCTATCCTGCTGTCCTTTGGGGCCTCTAGGCCCATCCTAGCCCTGCAAACAACCTAGTTTCTGCCAACCTCCCTTCCCAAAGCCAGGTCTGCCCCAGGAGTACCCCTCTCCCAGGCAGGGGTCCTGCCTCCCAGAAAGAGGCTACTCTTCCTAGACGCCTCCTGTCTCCTGGGCACTGTGCTAGGGGCTGAGGCTACAGAGAGAATTCGGATATGGTTCATGCCCTTGAGGGAATCCTGGTCCCTTGGCAGGACACCCCTACAATTTCAAAATGGGGAGCAGGGGGGTCACAGAGGAGAAAGAACCATTTCTATCTGAAAGGTCCGGAAGGTTCTCAGAGAGAATGAGCTCTGACTGGGGTCTCAGTGCTTGCCAATCAGCGTGGGCAGGTTTTATTGGGGAGTGACCGGCAGTGGGAAGGGGCTGGAGAAGGAAGCCATTCTGGGCTGAGGAAGCAACAAGAAAAAAGAAACAGGGGTAATACCTAACATATCCATCAACAGAATAGATACAGTGTGCCTTATTCATAAAATGAACTATCACACAGCAATAGAAAAGAACAAACGTATTACCACATGCGATGACAGGTGAATCTCACGGATACAGGGTTGAACCGAAGCACTTAGACCCCACGGAGAACATAACGTGGTGTGCAACTGTATATGTTCATGAGGTTCAAGAACAGGCACAGCTAATCTATGGTGATGGGGATCCGGAGAGTGCGTACCTGCAGCTGGCGTAGGAAGGCTCAGGGAGGCGTTGGAAGCGTACCTTGAGCCGGGCGGTAGCTACACACACTATCGAGCTCCATACTTAAGAGCTGTAGACCTCCTGCCTTAGTCAGCTTGGGCTGCTGTAACAAGATGTCGCGTCCCGGGCAGCTCACACAGAAGTTCATTGCTCGCAATCCTGAAGGCTGGGAAGTCCAAGATCAAGCTGATTCAGTTCCTGAGGAGAACCGTTTCTGGGTTTGCAGACAGCTGCCTTCTGGCTGAGTCTTCACTTTGTTTTGGGTGTGTGGGGGGGAGCTCTCTGGTGTCTCTCAGAAGGACACTAATCCTATTGGACTAGGGACCCACCCTTCTGACCTCATTTAATCTTAATTACTTCCATAAAGACCCTTTCTCCAAATACAGTTACGTTGGTGGCCGGAGCTCCGACCAATATGAATTTTGGGAGGGACACAAACATTGAGTGCACAACACTGTATTTCAGTTATACTTCTAAACGAAAAGAGAGAAAAATATACTGATGCCACTTCCTCATTGCCAGAGATTCGGATTTAAGTTGGTCTGGGGCGGGGTCTTGTCCTGATAATTTTTTGTAAGTACTCCCAGTGATTCCAACAGGCAGCGGGGCAGCATCCGGTGGGGCTTGAGACCGGGGGCTTAGAGCATTCCTTCTTAAGAAAGGTCCCTCCCTGAGGTTCTAGGACTTGAACCTGATGGGAGAAGCCAGCCGCCAGGCTTATCCTGGAATGCGCAGGCCAAGGTACCCGAGAAGGAACTCAGCGCAAAGCTCCTTTTATCTGAAGGAAGTCTTGCATGAAGTGCTGGTGCTGCTGTGCTGCCGGAGTCTCCAGCCCCGGGGCAGTCTGGCTCTGTCGCGGTGGCAGGAGGACGGAGCAGGCTTCCCGGGACCAGCCCCGCCCCCCAACGGCACACCTGCACTTGGCAGGGGTCCAGGCTTGGCATCCCTTTCAACCTCTTGAAAGCCCTGCTGTGGAGGCAGGAAAGCTGTGATTCGAATAAGCCGCAGTGGAGCTCGGGGAATAATTGTGAATGGAATCCATGCTGGAGACTTCTGGTTCTCACAGCTGCGGCAGGGGGTGGGGGTCACCATGGGAATTCTGAGTATTGTTCAGGGCTGCCTGCCGCTTCCATTGTTGGACTCTGATTACAGCTTTTGTTTCAGCATAAACTACCCAGTTATTAAATGCCAGCCAGGAACAAAGATGTATTTACATGCCAGGGGGTCGGTGAAGGCAACCTATTTTTAGAGCTGCCTCTGCTATTAGTCTGCTGGATGGGGGATGGGGGGAGGGGATTGGGGGTGGGGAGGGCCTTCCAGCTTTCAGGTGAAAGTGAATTTTTTCTAGAGGAGCCAAAGATGATTGAAAATAAAAAGCAATCACAATCCTGCTCTGGTCTACCTAAGTCAATTTATTGATATTGATTTATTTGTATGGCCAAGAGAAGGCGGGGTAGGGTGTGTTACAGAACAGAAAGAGCCCGCCTCCCCCACACTGGCAAAACCAAACCCTAGACGTGGAGAATTGCAGTGGAGAAGTATGGGCTATTCTATCATGAATGGTGCTGCCCAGGGGCATGCGAGGCCAATATTCTGAACTCCCCCGAGGCGTGTAGGTTACAGGTCCTCTGGGGCAAAATCACAAGACACTGTGGGTTCGGGGTCTGGGGCTGTGCTGGGGACTGATTGGTCAGACGGGAGGTAAGGATAATAAATCAGTTTAGGTCTCGAGGACAGTTCTGAGGTCTTTTCCAGAGTTCCTCTGGCCGGTCTCATGGGAAAGTCGCCAGGAGGGTCCTTTCGGGTTCTAGAGCTGAAACATGACTCAGATCAAGATGTTACCTTTAGCCTGCCAGAGGTCTGGACAGTGTGACCATGTGTCAGGTCCGGGCTCCCTGTCTTCTGTGGCCTCGGGGGTTGCTGATTATCCAGGGGAAAGGCTAGGTCTCTGAGAGGTAGCGAGTGGGAGAGAGAGGACCCATAGCACTAGGATTTAAAGTTAAATTTAATCGAAGTGCTAAGGACCCTGGTTTTCCAGTGCACTAGGGAAGATGCATTGGAGTTCCCCTGTATCAGTCAGGGTTCTCCAGAGAAAGACTAGTAGAACCTTTGTACGGTATATAGACAAATATAGACAGGTATGGGAGATTTATTACAGGAACTGTCTCATGTGCTTATGGAGGCTGAAAGGTCCCTTGATCTGCAAGCTGGAGCCCCAGGAAAACTGGTGGTGAAATTCAGTCTGAGTCTGAAGGGCTGAGGAGCAGGCGGTCCAAAGCCCGAGGGCAGGAGAAGGTCTCCCAGCTCCAGCTCGGGAGATGAACTCTCCCTGCCTCCTCCTTTAGGTTCTATTCAGGCCGTGAAAGGAGTGGATGACGCCCACCCACATAGGGGAGGGGATCTGCTCTTCTCAGTCTACCGATTCAAATGTCAATCTCTTCCAGAGACACCCTCACAGACACACACAGAAATGGTTTTCGAGCTCTCTGGGCACCCCCTAGCCCATTGGGCTGACACATCAGAGGAGCCACCACGTCCCCCTGACGCTGACATCCGGTCCTTCCTAGTCAGGCCCTCGGCCCCTCCTCGCCCCAGCACCACCCACACGTGGCCCTGCTCTCTCCACCACAGTGAGTACCTCCATCCCCCTCACCCCGGATCGTGTGTGAGGTTTACGGTGGCCCGAGTGAGAACCTACCCACTGCCCAGGTGAGAGACTCTCCAGGTGTCATCCACGTTGGTCAGCTGAGCTCAGGAATTGGGCTAAAGACCGCAATCGCTGACACGGATGGAGCCATGAACATGTGCCAGGCACTTGGCTAAGAGGTTTACACGCATTATTTCCTCCAAGACTCATGATGAAGCTCTGAAGTAGGAATTATTATCAACTCCGTTTTATAGATAAGGAAACATTGAGGCTCAGAGAAAGGAGATAATGAGTCCAAGGTCAAGGCTCGTCAGAGCAGATGCACTCCAGAGCCCAGGCTCCTTGCTTTCCTCTCCTGGGCTGGGGCCCCCGATGTCCATGGGCTCTGCTGGTGGAAGCAGTGACTTCTGTCTTTTCCTGTGGAGGCGGGAGCACAGCAGCCCTGCCAAACACTGGAGGTGTTGGTTCTTGTTGTTGACAGTGAACAACCTCTTCTGATAAACGGCAAGATGGGTGAGAGAAAACAGAGGTCTTGGACTTAAGGAGGTGCTTGGCGAGCATTGGGCTGGGGCGTGAGGAGGAATTCCCACAGACCCAGGAGCTTGTAAAGCCCCCGATGGACTCATTCCCAGGTCCCCTCCCAGCTTTGTCTGCAAAGAGCCCTTCATCCTCTAGAATGCTCCCCACTTTGGTGTGGCAATTAGCAAACTAGGTGTGGGCCTGGACGAGCACCTTGGCTTCAGAAAAATCTTCCTTCTCAAGTTTGCAGGCCCCACTGAAGCACGAGGCCACGTGTTAGATGGTTGCAGGCATTCTGTGCCCCACAATTTTAGGGCTTTCCAGCATCTCGGGCCTGCCGCATCTGATCAGGCTAGTTACAGTGTGACCACCTCGGGGGGTCTGCTGGGGCTGGAACCTCACCAGACCCCAGGGATCACAGCGGTTGCTGAGGCACCTTAGGGCTCCTGTGGCATCAGGCGGCATTCGGTGTCAGGGCTGCTTCCTTGTTGCCCGCTGGTCCTCTGCAGGCAGTACCTGGCTCTGCTCTCTAAAAGTCTTGGGGGCAACCATGACCCCTGACCCCCATTATTTTTTCCCTCTGTGAGCCTGGAATGTGGGTCGGTTGCTGACCTTTTTGGAAACCCCGTGCTTGCCCCTCACTCAGTAAACCTGACGTGTGGACACTGCCTCATAGCTCCTCCCTGAAGCACTGGGCTCCAGCCCTGGGGCACAAGAATTGGGTCCAGAAGGACAACCCAGTCACCTGATCTGCATCTCGGGCAGGTCGCTTAATGGCAACCCACCTTCGGGAAGTTACTGAGAATCATCCTTTTTCTCCTCTGCTGAGGCCAGGTAGGTGGGAGGGCAGGAGCGGGGGCTGCCTTCCGACTGCTCAGCTGCCAAAGCAACCCCTCTGACTCCCTTCCCAGGTTTGGTTTTGACACCGAAAAATAGAGAAGGGCTGTTTTTCACAATCTGCCACCCGGTTTCTGGAGGGGACATAACAGGGAAAAAGCTGAGTTCAGAGAGTACTCGGTTCACGTTTAATTCTTGCTCCATCGTGGTTCTGATTTCTAGTGAGAAGGTCAGGTAGGCTACCTGCAAGGCCGTCTTTTATTTAGGATTCATAACCTCGCTACGATTGACCTGTAAACCCACTGAGTTCAATTGTTATAAGGTGGGCTGGCCACATCCTGTGATTTGCTAAGAGTTAACAGAAGGGCTGAGAGTTAAATTTTTTCCCATCCCTAACTCTGACAATTGCCAGGTCTGCCTTTCAGGAAGAGCATGGGGATGATCAGTACAACCCTGAGGGCTCACCTGACTCAAACTGCCCAGGGCTGGTCTAAGTGGCCTGGAGGACCCTCTACTGACCTCCTCACGAACTTTTCTCATTATACCCTCATTCCAATACTAAAATCTACTCCCAGGGACAGAGATTTTTTTCACCATTTTTGAACATGTGATGTACGTCAGGCATGTTTGCTAACTTCGCAGGCGTGGGAACGTCGGCATTTACGCATGCAGGGCCGAAGTTCACTTTGATGTGTCTGCATGGGTTTCCCTGAATAGAGACCCATCCAATCCTTTGCTCAGGAACCCAGTGCTGAGTCATGCTCAGTGGGTTCCTTGCTTGCTGACTCGCAATAAAGTGCCTTCCTATAAAATCATCTCAGAGTTGTATTTTGGCTGAGTAATTGCACCAGGGTTGTTCCGGTAGCAGGAATGGGGCTTACTTCTGGACTTGCTCCTGTTGTTGATCTCCAATTCTGACTTTGTCCCTAAAGGGCGCTGGTGGCATTCAACACAGAACAGGTACTTCTGTTGTAGGCACTGAGAATAAAGTGACGAGCAAAACAGATGAAATCCCCGTCTGTGTGGAGGTAACACTTCAGTGAGGCATATAGAAGATAAAGAAGATAAATATGTAATGTGCAAGAAAGTGGCCACTGCTAAGGAGAGAAAAATAAAGCAGGGAAGGGAGAGATGAAGTGTCTCTGAGGGGAGGGGAGGTCTAATATTAAGAGGGGCAGAGACAGCTCAGTAACTTTCTGTGTGACTTTGGACCAGTCACATGAATTCTCCACACTTCATGTAGAAGGAGCTCAAGAAATATTTTTGAACAAAACTTCCAAGTGCTTTACACACGATAGGCATGATGATGGAATGACAATGACATTTTAAAGGTAAATGGCAGATTCTGGAATTCAAACTCCTCCTCTCCCTTTTCTTCAGAGGACAAGTATCCATGCGATATTTCAGCATTCCTCAGTGCTGTCTGTGGGTCCTGAATGTTCTAGGTTGGCTCCCAGACTGTAATTTCAACAAGGGAATACTCCACATACTTAAACACACACACACGCGCGCGCACACACACACACACACACGCAGCACTGTTATGTAATAAGCCTCTCCATCCAAAAAAGGCTGGAGGAAAAACAGAAAGAATATTATTGTTATTATTTTTGTCACTGCATTTATTGGTTCATCCTGAGTCTTCCTCACAGAAGGGTGTTAACAGGTTCTGCTTATAGTGCAACCTCCAAGGAGCCCTGGGCTTACTTTGCTGTGTCTTTGGCAACTTGAATCAAATCTCTGGCTTTCCTCGTTGTCTGTAAACGTGGCTCTCAAAGTCCAACAGCCTTTCAGGGTTTTTAGGCAAAGAGAGCAAAGGAATAATTTGAAAGCACTCAGTAAATAATGTTAAATGGTAATAACAATGAGGACTGAGCTTCCCGAGGGAATGAGAAGCTCTCAGCCTCTGGGGGCTGATCTCTAAGGGAGGGTTTTCAGATCAAATACAAGACACTACATTTGAATTTGGGTTTCAGATAAATGAGATTTTTTTTTGGTGTCAGTTTAAGTATGTCCCAAATATCCCATCTAGAATCTTCTAGAATTCCTGAGTTGCAGACCCCATCCAGACCTTCAAGCTAGGGAAGGCAAGCCAAAATGTTCAGAGGGATCAGGCAAGTGACATTTGTATTTTTGTATGAAATCTCCCTACTTTTAAATGTTAGCCACACATTCAGTTTTAAAAAACCCCCAAACCCACTGTGGACCAGAGAAAAGAGAGTCCTGGCCAGTTCATACACTGTGATGAAGCCAAAACACTTTCAGCTATAGTACTGATGAGGACAGGAGGCCTTGAGAAGATGGTTGTCAGCAAGGCTACACAGCTAAGATTTCTAAGAAGATTAACAGAACAATCATCTTGGAAATATTGAAGATAAGCATTCTGAAAAAGCCAGGGCAGAAGTCCATGAAGCTTGCAAGGTGTTTGTGCCTCCATCAGTTTATGTGACTCTGAGAACATTCTGTAAGGTGAGTCGTTGTGCTCACTGAGGGCCAGTACAGCAAAGTGTCAGTTGCTGCCTAAGGTGACACATGGAAGTCTCCACAGGTAAGTCTAAGGCTGTCTTTCACTTCAAATTGATTCAGATGAGATAACATCTAAGCTTCCTTTAGAATCCTAATAGAGACAAACGCCAAGCCTGATTTTCTGCCTCATAAACAGAATCGAGTCATCAGGCCAGGCTGAGGGTTTAGACTTTTAACCCGGTTTGCAAATAAAGAAGGGGTTAAGCAGTGAGGAGTCTTGCCATGTTCCCAGGCTCATTGGCATTTAAATTGTTATCTGTCCTAGCAGCTGTACAGTTTGTCCTACTACTGGACATTGATTTGTCTCTTGTACGACTTCATATAGGAAGGATGTTCTGACGGGTGTTGATATAGATTTTGAAGAGGGAAGGATGTGACCTAAGGCTGTGCAGGAGAAGTAAAGGAAAGACACAAACAGAATAGTTACGGAGAGCCTGGTGCATGCCATGAATTGTGAAAGGTATGGCATATAATTTCCAGCTCTTTGCGTGTCTGAATAATTCTCATTTTTCAGGTTTCGGGTCAAATATCACTTCCTCAGAGTCTTCTCTGACCACACTCCCTTAAGAGCCCCACCTCCCCGCTGTCTCTTTAACTTGCTCAGTTTCTTCACTGCATTAAAATCTGAAACTACCTTGCACAAGGACTAGCTCCCCTTACAGATCGCAGGCTCCATGAAAGCATGATGGTGTCTGTCTTGTTTTCAGATGTATGCCTAGTGCCCAGCACGGGACTTGGCACAGGGTAGTAGGTGCTCAACAGATATGTTAAATATGAATAAATATTTATGCTCCATCGTTCTTGAAAGAATTCCAACTGACCCTCAAAGTTTATCTCTTAGGCTCCTGTCCTATTGGGTAGGAGGTGGAGCTACAGTTCTAGGGAGAAATGATTAAGAGGGAAGAATTGGCGCGCAGAGCTGTAAAAGTGTTTTTCTCCAGGCCACGCCGCAGCCATTGAACTTATGCTTCCTGGACTGATCGTGGGACAGCTTGCAAACAGATTATCTGCAAACGAACCAAGCCTATTTTTAAAGATCCCTGTGCCCCGAAGCTCTCTGAACGATGATGTCAGACAACCCTGGGTCCCACCCATGAGCTAAGCCCCGCGTCCTCGAATACTACGAATCCCAGAATGCTCTGCAACGCAGGGGCCCAGAGCTCCGCGCGCGACCCGCCCGACGCGTCCGAGGCCACCTCCCCTGGAACCAGGAAGACAGCTGACACCCGGCCCGCCACGCCGCCTGGACGCGCGCGGTGCCTGCCGGGCCTTGTAGTCTCGTGGACTGGGAGCGGCGCCCGCTCCGGAATCTCGGCGGTTGTCTGGGGGCAGAGGCGGCGCGGGCACGCGTGCGCAGTGCGCAGGATAGCCGTCGTGGGCGCCGCACTGCCAGTTGGACGCCGGTGGGAGCCACGATCGAGGTGGTGCGGTTGTTCCGGGCTGAGGGCCGTGGTGAAGTTCTGCGTGAGGAGCGCCGCCGCGCCGGGCGAGGTGGGCGGGGCCGGGCTCGGGGAGCGCCGCGCCGGCTGTGGCGAGCTGGGAGGCGGCCGCGCGTCCGCCGAGGGGCCGGCGGGCGCAGGTGAGTGCGGGGCGGCGGGCTGAGAGCGGCAGTCGGCGCCGGGTCTGGGGCTGTGCTCTCCAGGCCCCCTTCCCCACGTGTGCGCCCCGCGCCGCCGCACCTGGGCGAGGCCGCGGGCCGGCTCACCTGCGCGCGCGAGCTGGGGAACGGCGGGAGGGGGCGGTGTCCCCTTCCCGCGACTGCTTTTATTGTTTTCCTGACCTCAGCCCGGCGTCCGGCCGAGGAGGGCGGGGAGGCCAGTGGTTGTGGCGGTCGCCGACGAGCTACTCGGTGGCTCTGCTAAAAAGTACAGTCGCGCCCTCCTCCTGGACTCCCAGCCCCGGCCAGCTGTCCGGGGATTCCCGGCGGGCGACGCCTGTCGGAGTGGCTAGCTTCCAGGGCTGTGCCCACGGGGGCTGCACTGCCTGGGGCAGCGTTTTGTAATATTTTAACGCGCTTTCTCGCTAGGACTCGCCCTGAGTCGTAGAGTCACAGTGTTAGTGGTTTAGCTTTGCACCTTGATGGTGCAGATGACCCGTGCGGCGGTGGAAAGAGACTTGCCCAAGGTCACGCAGGTAGAACCGAGGAGGCGCTCACGACCCAGGGCTTTGGGCTTCGAGGCCAGCCGGTAGCCGCACCGCTTTGGGGCTGCCCTGGGTGGTTTGTGGTTTAGTTCGTGTGCTTTCTATGGATTCTCCTGGACAGACTGCCAGGGGGAACGTGTTGTCATAACGAAAGCGATCTCGGTGCCTGTAGTGTGTACAGCCTTGGGGAGAGGTCGAGGTGTGCAGCGCCCCCGAGCCGAGCGTCTCCCGTCGGCCGCGCGGAGGAGTAGGGAACCTCGACTGCGGGGTCCGAGGAGGAGCGAGGCAGGCGGCGCACGTCCTTGCCCTCTGCGGCTTCACCTCCCAGCCCTGCGATGCTGGCTTCCTTACTGTGCGCTGGATCGTCGTCTGTTTTAATAAGGTGTTCTTGGCTTTAATGAAGTCATTGCCCTTTGTGAATTAGTTTTCTAAGTAGAAAATCTTATTTCCTGTATGTTTAATGACTGGAACAAGCGGCGCTGTATGAGGTTTAAACCATTGTCTTTTATCTTCGAACTACTGATCAGTCTGCTTCATACCCGCGTGCCCCACCCCCCCAGCTTACGTACTTTGTTAGTTTAATGCTATTGAAACACTTCACAGCAACTTGGGGTAAGCTTCATATGATTCAGAAGAAAAGTTTAAGAAATCACCTTGTAAAACTTTTTCTTCGCCATCCGAGGAACGTGAAATGTTATCTCAAAAATAGGATTCTTTCGGACTCAAATGCATATTACACTGCATACTCAAATTTTCATATTTACACATTTGTGGCAAAAATATTTCCCCAAACAATTTAATACTTCTTATTTTGGCCAAATCTTCCCAAGGGAAATTGCATTTTAGAATACTTACATATTTAAACACGTATATTTAAGCTGAGCAGAATGTGAGTTAATAGTTAATTTCTTTTATAATGCTATAAACCCTATAGAACCCGCATCAAGGGAGATGGCTGTGAATTTGTCCTTTTTGGTAAGCAGTGGATAACGTTGAGGTTAAGATGTGATACATGTATTGAAACTGCTTCATATCTCATTTTTGTCTTGTTAATTAGTATTTTTATTGTTGCTTTGGGAGGGAAGTAGCAGGTTTGCGTCTTCTTATTTTCCAGCTTTAGCAATGTAGCAGAATGGAAAGGCAGTGTGTGAATTGGAGTTGGTCCGTAGACTAGGAGTGACAGTAAAACAGGATAAGTATACAATTGTTAGGAAACTGCCACGAGTTCGTAAGCCGGAAGGACCTCTTTAGAAGTGTTTAAGGACATTAAGAATAGCATTGGGTTATTTTGTTTGAAAGTAACCATGGGCGATACTCGTGTTGTTCATGTATAGGAGGATATGATGATCTGGAAGGGTTCTAGGAAAATACTTGGGAAAGATAGAAACATTTATATTTTTACAGGGGCTTTTTCTCTAGAAACACTTAATGCAGCTTTAAAAGGATGACTTTTCCTTAAGGCTGAAAGTTCTTAAGAGTCACACTGCAAAACCCACAGTTATTTTGACTCCATGTTAATTTGTAACCCAGAATGAAATCTATGAAGTGATTTATTAGAATACTTTTAAAACAGCCTTTTCCATTGAAATATTGCTTGATGTTAAATAGTTATTCTTGTTTAAATAACTCTGTCATTCAAGAATGGGGAAGATAAATAGAGTTCTGAATAGAATGTAGTAATTATTCAAATGTAACAATAGTTACACTCTGCTTTTATTAGATAGAAAATTTCAAGTGTTATAGCAGGAACTGCCTCAGCTGTGAACTGAGGTAATACAAAAATGCGACTTTTTCCACATATTTGAGCATTTTGCAATATTAAAATTTGATATTACATTTCAAGGTGATTCTCTCACTTCAGATCAGCAATGATACAATAAAATGGCTTCAGTAGGAGATAAATACTAAAATTTAGTTTTAAATCTTTTGACCATTTGTAAGTACACAGCATTGGGAAATTATTGATTGGTAGCAGAAATGAGTTCTTCAAGTAGAAACTTTGCTGGTTTTAGATGCTTATCTGTAATGCCTAATTATTTTTAGAAACATAAAAATAGGGGGTGTTTATTTAAAACTCAAAATTCCTGTTGATAGTTGGTACAGCAATAGGACTCTTGTGCTTAATGAGTAATGTTAAACCATTTGAACTCTTAAGTAATATTTTTTCCTAGTAGCTCCTTTGTGGTAAAGAATATGTGAGCTTATAATTCCTAGAAGGTATTTCAGCAAACATATTTGCTATTTATTTGGGTAAACCTTTTGATTAGTTGAATTGCTTTGGTTCAGGAAGATAGTGTTTTGGGGATTTTATAGCATAAGCTTTTTTGTACTGGAATGTTTGTTGAATGTAAAAGAATATCAGTCATTTGGGATATTTTAAAATATTTAAAGAAGCCTGAGAATCCTAAATATTTTAAAATTTCTAAGTCTTAATTTTTTTTCCTACATGGAATCCTTATCGGACTTGTCAATCTGATAAGTTGTGGTTTTTATCCCTTTATGTAGCTTAAGACTTTTATGAATTTAACTGTTGAACTCTGGGTTCTACATCCAGTTCACCCTCTTCTGGTAGAAAGGACACTCACAGGCACTTAGCGTTGGAATCGATCTCAGAGGACTTCTAAAGTAGCATCTCAGCAGGGACAGTAAATCCCCCTGGGGACTCCCGGCTCAGGCGTTCCCTCTTGCTAGGCAGGGTGGTGATGCTGTTCCGTGCGCCATCAGGTTAGTGAGCAGTCTGCGCTGGTTGGGAGCAAACATCAGTCTTTTTTCAACATTCACTGCTTTTAAGTATGATTTGTAGGATGTTTGTCTTCCCCCTTTCTCTGCCTCATGACATCATGGGCAAATGATAGCTTTTCTGCATTTACAGCTATTAAAAGCTCCAGTCTAATCTATTTCAGTTTAAACCTTCAATCTCCCGTTCAATTTAAAGCTCTTCTCCTCCCTTACCCCGTGTCAGGCCACTCACTGCTGGAAGCACTTGGAGTAGGGAGGGGTGCTGGTATGCCCCCAGGATACCTCTTCCTCTTCCCTCTTCTGGGATCTGCATGGAGGGGACTGGTCGGAAGAAAAAGTGAAGGTCGGAAGAAAAATTTCTTAACCTGGCAGTGTTAAAGCTCTCTTTTAATTTGCAGTGGCACGCCACTGACGTCCACCGATGGGAGTCCAAACTGGAGTTTCGGTGAGATTTTTGCAGGGAGAACCCCTGCACAGAGCTCCTGAATGTGAAATTTGCTGCCTGCACTCTCACCTCCTTGTTCCTGTCCTGTCATCCGCCCCCTTGGTTTCCTGTGAGTGTGTGGGGGTGAGGTGGGTGAGGGGTCTTTTCTTTTGCAGCCCGATTGTATGGTACCAGTGAGATAGCTCGAGTCCAGCTGCCTTCTGCAGCTTCTGCTTGGCCCACTGGAAACTCACTTCCTTGTGTTGCTGAGCGCTGGCCCGCAGGCTGCGCAGGCGGCCCCCTTTCTGCGCCCTGCCGTTTCGTAGGCAGACATCGCACTGGAGACTGCGGCGCTGGTCTCCTTCTAGGCACTTCTTGTCTTAGTGAGTGGTTTGCCTAGGTGTCCCCTGCCACTGTTTTCGGGTGACTACCCCGTTCCTTTCCCTGTACTCTCCCTAGAGACTTGGAAGACTTCTAATTTCCCACCTCTCTTGGTCAACTGCTGGTGTAGTGTGGAATGATGGATGGTGAGGTGTTGGTTAGGGCACCAGAGCCCTGGGGTGTGGGGGCGTCAGTGCTGGAATCCACGGATGTTGGAGCCTTGGTGGCCATATGTGCTCGTGAGCTCTGTGTGTGCCAGCCATTTGGGACAGTAAGGGTCGTCTCACTGAGCATTTGGTTAATGAGTAATGGTGAAGTCCCGTGGGCCTCATGAGGTCTCACTGTGAAGACTTTAATTTTTCTTGCTTTTTTTTCTGTCTCTGATTTTTATTTTGCTTTTATTTTTTGGCTTACTTCCTGGTTCCTGACTGATGAAGTATTAACTGTGAATTAATTACTGATTGAATTATCTAACCATACCCATAGAGCATAAGTAATACCGAAGGATAAATATTGGGGAGGTTTTAATAATATAATTTTATCTATTCTTCCCTCATACTGACTTTATTGCAAATATAAATCTAAACACTAGTAGAGTGTTTGAACATTTTTCCTTCTGTCATCTAAACAAACCAGTCAGATAAATCTGCTAAATGATTTCTTGTCTGATGAAGAAAAAGCAACTTTGCATTTGGGAAATTAAACATTCAGATTGGTTACAGTAATTACGGGTTTCTTAATACTTCATTCAACAAATATTAGTTACTGAGTGACTTCCATGTGCCAGCCACTGTTTTAGCCACCGGAGAAACAATAGTAAAAAGGAAAAAAAACCCTCCCTGCTCTCATGGAGTCTACATTCCAGTATGAGGAAACAACACACAGGTAAATAAGTACGTGAATTGTTTGTTAGCAATAAATGCTATGGAGAATATGCTAAGGAAATGCTAAGGAGAAGCGGGCAGGGGGAGGGAAGTGTCAGGACAGTTGGGAGCACTTGCGATTTTAGATAAGCTGTCAAGGGAAGGCTTTACTGAGAAGAGGACATTGGGGTTAAAAGGCCTTGAGTGGGGAGCTCGTGTGATGTGGCAAGAGTCCACTGGCCAGATGGCGAGGAAGAGGGGATTGGGGAGGGATGGGATGGGGGGAGGTGAGGCCTGTAGGTCTTCGGTTACTCTGAGGGAGAAGGGTTGCATTAAAGCAATGGTTTTAACCTTGGCTGAGCACTGGAGTTATCTGGGGAGCTTTAAAAATGTGCTGATGCCTAGAGCTCATCTCGAGTTTCTGATGCTCTGGGGGGTTGAGGGGGAGAGTCCAGCCGAGGCATCATGATTTTCTGAAACTCCCAGGTAATTCTAGTAAGTAGCCAAAGTTGAAGTTTCGAGTAGAGTGACCTACATGTTAGTATGGAAGACTCCCCTTGTTGGAATACTGGCGCTGCCGCTTCCTGACCATGTGACCCCGGACAAGATACTTATGAAATATTTTGTGTTTTTGTTTTCTTCTCTGTCAAGTTGTTGTTATAAGGATTAAATAAACATATTTAGAATAGTGCTTGGCAAGTAGTAATATGTACAAGTAGTAAGTAAAGTAATATTTAGAATAGTGCTCGGCAAGTAGTAATCTGCGTAAGTAATATGTACCGTCGTAATATGAATCACCAGTTGAGTATATATTCTAATGGGATTGCTCTGATTGCTGAGAATAGAATGAAGCACACAAGGGCAGAAGCAAGGAAGCCCTTGCGGTATTCCAGCCTAGAGTTGACGGTGGCTTGAACCACAGTGGCCTTGGTGAAGTGGTGAGAGATGGTGGGATTGTGGATATGTTTTGAAAGTGGAGTCAACAGGATCTGCTAAAGGATTGGACATGGACTGAAGGAGAAAGTCTCAATAAAGGTGACTCCCCAGATCTTTTGCCTGAACAGCTGGACGAAGGGAGTGGCTATTGACTGAGATGGGGAAGGCAGAAACGGGATGTCTGGAGCTCAGTTTGTTACTGTGAGATGCCTGTTAGATCTGTAGGTAGATCTGTAGAACAGGTGGTTGTATCCAGGCATCTGGAGTTCAGCAGAGCGTCCCTGTCTGGGGATAGCAGTTTGGAAGTCATCAGTATCTAGACTATTGGGATTAGTGAGCTCACCAAGACTGAGCATCTGTGGATGGAAGAGGTCTGTGGACCATTCCTTGGGATCCTCCAACATTTGGAGGTCTGGGAGGTGAAATGTTTCTGAGGGTTTCCTGTGTGCTCTAGAATAAAAGATGGTTGTAATTCTTTTATTTTTTTAAGAGCTTAATTGGGATGCAATTCATCCATTTAAAGTGTACAATTCAATGTCTTTTAGTGTATTCAGCGTTGTGCAACTGTTCCAACAATCAATTTTAGAATGTTTTTGTCACTCTGAAAAGAAACCCTCCCATCTCGAGGCAACTCCTCCTTCCTCAGCACGCCCCTGAGCAGCTACTAATCTATTTTCTGTCTTTACGGATTTGCCCATTCTGGATATTTCATATCAGTGGAATCATATAACATGCGGTCTATTTACAGGGTAGTGGTATCCATTAGTACCCACCTCCTAGATTTATTAGGTACTGAATCATTTGGTAAATGAGGGAGCTATAAGAGTTCTCCATTATAAAGATATGTTTTCCTCTTTGTAATTAATTTAAAAACTGTGTGGGGTGATATTTGAGACTACGAATATTTTGTCCTCTAATAGCCTGTTATCTAGTGGGGTTTTTTTGGTGTTCCTTAAAGATCCTTGCCCTGTCTGATGTGGCTCAGTGGATTGAGAGCCAGGCTGAGGACTGAAAGGTCACCGGTTCAGTTCCCAGTCAGGGCACATGACTGGGTTGTGGGCCAGGTCCCAAGTCAGGTTCCAAGTGGGGGGCGTGTGAGAGGCAACCACACATTGATGTTTCTCTCCCTCTCTTTCTCCCTTGCCCTCTAAAAATAAATAAAATATTTTAAAAATTTGAGACATTAATTGAGAACAATCAACATTATACCACATGGGAGATAGCTGACATACTCAAAATATCCAAATCAATAAAGTTATTGGTGAAAATGAAAAATGTCTTTCATTTTACAGAAAAAAAGTAGACATTTTGGTCAACCCAATACCATTTTGCTTTCTTACCAAAAATGTAAGAGGCCCCATTTTCTGTTTTTTTTTTCTTAAAGATTTTATTTATTTTTAGACAGAGGGGAGGGGAGAGAGAGAGAGGGAAAGAAACATCAGTGTGTGGTAGCCTCTCACATGCTCCCACTTGGGACCCCAGGACCCAGGCATGTGCCCTGACTGGGAATCGAACCAGCAACCTTTTGGTTTGTGGGCTGGTGCTCAATCCACTGAGCCATACCAACAGGGGCAGAGTCCCCATTTTCTTACAATCTCACTGTTATGGTCTGTTGTCAAACTTTTGAATTTTTATCAGTCTGATAGGTGAGAAATACTATCTCTGTGTAGTATAGGTTTTTTAAAACTTTTCTATTGTGAAGAATTGTGAACATTCACACAAAAATAGACAGAATTATATAACTACTGTACCTATCAGTCTCAACAACCGTCAACCCAGGCTGCGCCTGCTTCATCCATTACATCCTTTCAAATTATTCAGCTATTTTATCTGTGGATCAATAAATATCTAGTTTTTTATTGCTACTGGATTTTTAGTTTAAAATTTTTTAAAAAGATTTTATTTATTTTTTTAGAGAGGAGAAGGGAGGGAGAAAGAGAGGAAGAGAAACATCAATGTGTGGTTGCCTCTCGACCATCCCCCACTGGGGACCCAGCCCACAACCCAGGCATGTGCCCTGACAGGGAGTGGAACTGATGACCCTTTGGTTTGCAGGTTGTCGCTCAATCCACTGAGCCACACCAGCCAGGGCTGCTACTGGATTTTTAAATGACCTTTTTGAAGTTTGTTACATACAGTACGCTATGTCCATTTAAAGCTTTCAGTTGAGTTTTGACCATATTGTTGAATGTAGCACAAGTTCCTTTACACTGTGGAGTGCTGTCCCGTTGTACAGACACACCACATTTTATTTATTTACCTACTGATAAACATTTGGGTTGTTTGTAGTTTGAGGCTGTTATGAAAAAAGCTGCTATAAATATTTGTGAATTAGTCTTTGCGTGCATGTATGTTTCCGCTTCTCTTGAGTGCGCACTAGAAATGGAGTGGCTACATCATAGGGTAGTTGTAAGTTTGCTTTTACTGCCAGGACTTTCCCGTAGTGGTTGTGCCACTTTACATTTCCAGCAGCAGGACCTAAATTCTGAATGCATCCCATCTTTGGTAACATTTAGTGTTGTCAGTCTGTTTAAATTTAGCCATTGTGGTGAGTGTGTGTGGTATCTTCTAAAGAAAAATTCAGGATTATTGAGGTATAATTGACACATAGTACATTTTACATGTTTTAGTGTAAAGTTTGATAAAGTTCGACATATGTATTTAATTGTGTAAGCTCCACCACAATCAAGATATACCATAGTTAACATTACCAAAAAATTCCCTCGTGTTCCTTATTTTTAAAAAAGATTGTATTTATTTATTTTTAGAGGAAGGGGAAGGGAGAGAGAAAGAGAGGGAGAGAAACATCAGTGTGAGAGAGAAACGTTATGTTTCCTCTTGTATGTGCCCCGACGGGCCAAACCTGAAACCCAGGCTTGTGCCCTGACTGAGAATCAAACCTGTGGCCTCTCTCTTTGGTTTGCGCAGCAGTGCCCAACTGAGCCACAAAGTTCAGGGCCCTCGTGTTCCCTTGTACTCAGTCCTTCTCCCTGTTCTAAGCCCTAGAAACTCTAATGTTTTAGCAGTGACTTAAAAAAAAAATTGTATGCTGTGCAGTTTTCTCTTTTTTTTGTGTATGGGCCTGTGAGTTTTGATAGATGCGTAGTCACAGATCCCACCACAATCAAGATACAGAACACGTGCATCACTCCAAAAATCACCCTTTGAAATCACCCCTTCCTCCACCTGCTGATCTGTTTGTTATCTGTCCCAATAACCTTTGCGGGTCTGGCTTTCAGTTAGCAAAATACCTGTGGGATTTACCCATGCCACATGTATCAATAGTGCAGTTTGTACTGCGAAGTAGTACTCTGTTGTTTTGGGTGTACCACAGTATTCATTTACCAAACGGAATGACATTTGGGTTGTTTCTGCTTTGCCAGCTTTGACAGTGGTGCTATAAACATTTCCATACAGGTTTTTTGTATGAACATAAGCTTTCGAGTCACGTGGATAAATGCCTAGGAGTGGATTGCTGGGTCACATTGTAAGGGTGTATTTAACTTGATAAGAATCTGCCAAACTGTGTTCCCGAGTCATGATACCATTTTGCATTCCCACCAGCAATGTATGTGAGAGTGTTCATTTGTTCCACATCCTTGTCAGTATTTGATATTTTCAGGTTTTTGTTTTGTTCTGTTTTATTTTTGGTATTTGTGTGTGTGTGTTTTAGCCATTCTGGGATGTATGTAGTAGCATCTCATGGATTTTCTTCACGATACCTTCTTGAGTGATGATGATCATCTTTTTATGTGTGTATTTACTGTATATATATTCTTCTTTGTAGGCTTGTCTTCATATTTTTTGACCATTTTTCTGTTTGGTTGGTTGATTATTGAATTAGAGTAATTTTTTGCCTCTTCTTGGACATTAGTTATTTGATATATGTGTAGTGAATATTTTTCTCCCATTCTGTGGCTTGTCTTTTGATTTCTTAATGCTTTCTTTCAAAGAGCAGTTCTTAATTTTAATTAAGTCCAACATAGTAACCATTATATGGTTCGGATTTTTTGCGTAGGATAAAAGAAATCCTTGTCTACTCCCCAAGGTCACAAAGACCTCCTATATATATATTTTAAAGCTTTGCTATTGTAGCTTTTGTATTAGGTTTCTGATCCATTTGGAGTCACTTTATTTCCACATGTATAGTTAATTGTTCCAGCAACGTTTGTTGAGTGATTGTCCTTCTCCTGGGGAATTGCCTGGGCATCTTTGTTGAAAATCAATTGACAGTATATGTATGGGTCTGTTTCTGGGTGCTATTCTGTTCTATATTTCCACCAACCTTATACTGGCTTTATTCATGTAACTTTATTTTAAGTCTTGAAATCAAGTAGTGCAAGTCTGCTCTTTGGGAAATAGATTTGGCTTTTTTATGTCATTTTCATTTCTATACATATAATAGAATCACCTTGTCATTTTTTTAAATAAAATATCCTGCTGGAATTTTGATTGGTTGGATTGTAGATTTACTTTATTCCTTTCTGTGTCTGGAAAATACTTCATTGTATGGATACACCACACTTTTGTTTATCCATTCGCCTATTGTTGGACACATGGACTGTTTTTACTTTTTGGCTGTTGTGAATAGTGCCCGCTGTGTACATTCATGTGTAAGTGTTTTGAGTGTCTATTTTCAATTCTTTTGGGTATATACCTACCAGGAGGAATTCTGAGTTGTGTAATAATTCTGTGTTTAACTTTTGAAGAACTACCAAACTGTTTTTACACAGCTGTTGTACTGTTTTACATTCCCAGCAGCGTTAGGAGGGATCTAGTCTCTCCACATTGTTGCCAAAACTTATTTTCCTCTCTTTTAATTATATCCATCCTAGTGGGGGTGAAGTGGTATCTCACTGTGGTATTGATTTACATTTCCCTAATGACAAATAACATTGAGCATCTTTTTATGTTCTGGTTGGCCATTTGTATATCTTCTTTGGGAGAAATGTCTGCCTATTTTTTAACTTTTTTTGTTGTTCAGTTATAAGAGCTAGTTACATATCAGATATTAGACCTTTATCAGATATATATTTGCAATATTTTCTATTTTGTAGATTGTTATTTTATTTTTTGATGACTTTTGATGCAAAATTTCAAATTTTTATGAAGTCCAATTTATCTTATTTTTTGGTGCTTGGTTGTGGTTTTGCTCAACCAACCACCAAATCCAAGAATTCATCTCCAAATCCAAGGTCATGAAAGTCATGAAGATAAACCTGTATATTTTCTTAAAGTTTTACAGTTTTAGCTCTTATACTGGTAATCCGTTTTTAGTTATGTTTTGTGTACGGTGTGAGGTAGGGGCCCAGTTCCGTACTTCAGCATGTGCATATCCAGTTGTCCCGTCACCATGTGTGGGAGGGGCGTTGTGTGATGTGGGCACCTAACTGAAACCCAGCTGGCTGTAGATGTATGTTTATCTCTGGGTTCTCAGTGCTGTTCCTTTGGTCTGTGCCTTTAGTATCATGCAACTTGATGGTTTTTACCTGTAGATGTGTTCATATGGTGTGTTAATTTTTCTAGTTTTGATGGTACTTTAGAAATCTTTTAAAACTTTGGGTTCTTCAAAGAAATTAACTTCTCTGAATGCTAGATTTATAACTCACACATACAAACGTAGTGGGTAGTTTTGTTTAAAACTTTTTGGTATGTTTCAGCATTTCTCTGGCTGCATGTAGAATGGTGATTTTTATATGCAGTATGTCAGGGTGTATGCTAATTGAACTTTCACTGTGAGTTAAACTTTCCTTGATCTTTGACATGAAGAGCTAGTTATATAAATGCAACCTGTCAAAAGGTGTTGCTGCTGGTTATACAAGTATAAGAATAGGGGCAGTCTGAGCATTGGCATCAGTCACATCAGGAAGGTACCGTATATCTAGTTTCTAGAGGAAAAAATGACTTATAAACACTGCTTTTTTAACCCATGTCATGGTTTTCAGCTTTAATTAGTGCAACAAAATTTTCAGTACTTCTAAATCAGAATATGATGTGCTTCTGAAGTCTCTTAATCTGTAACCCTCTCTTTTATTTTCCTTACAGTAATTGATTTGCTGGGCTTGAAGAAACTGGGCTCTTTGTCCTGTTGTTTCCCACAACTTGGCTTTTGCTGATTGAATCGCTCTGGTTCAGTTTAATCTGCTCCTCTGTGTTCTTTATTTTCTGTAAATTGGTACTTGGATGTAGGGAGATCTAGATACTTGAGCAGATTCAGATACTTTTTTTTTGGTTATAGAATGTTCACTTCATTGGTAATATTTGCATTTTCCATCAAGAGGCACATAGTACCTGCTTATCTCTGTTCATGATGTTAGCTAACTTTGTTTTGATTCATTTTAGTTTTGAAGTTGAAAAGGTTTTAAAGGGCAAGATGGTGTAGAGATTAAGATACAAGCTTTAGAGTCCAAGAATCTGGTTCATATTTTGAAGAATTACCTACTGGTTCTCTGATCTTGGAAAGTCACTTCCCGCTCTCACTGTGTGAGGAGGGAAAGAGGACGCCTACTCACAGGGTCATGTTTGAGAAAGTGCACGGGAAAGAATCACACAGAAGCCTAGCAGGTAGTTAGGTAGCCAGAGAAAGTTAGCTACTGCTCTGTTTTGTGAATTTAAAAGTATTCTAAAGCGGTCTGAAAGGTAGATTATCTCAGTTTTTAACTGAGGAAATTAAAGTTTAGATAGCTAATTTTTTTATTTCACTTGGGTTCCTTTAGGGAAAAAGTAAGTTAATTATCCAGGTAAGGTAAATAGCTCTCTCTTGTTTTCATCAATGTGAGCAGTTGCACTTAGTAAACCACTCATCAGCTTAATTTTCAAAGTGATTTTCCCACGCTTTGTACGTGTTTACATTGACTGGCCCCCGCCTAGTGTGGGAAAGTGGGCTCCTTGTTGAAAAAGTCATACCATAGCACATTGTATTCTTGAAGTCCACCGAGGAATAATGACTATTAATGTTTTTGTTTTACAGTGTAATGTTCAAGCTCAGAAATGCCTTATGTGGATCGTCAGAATCGCATTTGTGGTTTTCTAGACATTGAAGAAAATGAAAATAGTGGGAAATTTCTTCGGAGGTACTTCATACTGGATACCAGAGAAGATAGTTTTGTGTGGTACATGGATAATCCACAGGTTTGTAAAATCTGGAGGGTCACCTTCAAAAGCGTATGCGGGTTTTAACTGTGAAAGCGTTTGACATACTACCGACGTTCGGAATCGTCTTCCCAGACAGCATGTCTTTAGGTTTGTTTCTACTGGCGGCGCTCTCCCCGACCTGCACCCCCAATTCCTGATGCCTTGCTTGAGTTCCATCAGATGAAGCTAAATTTACTTGATAAAAATTTATGCATCATATATGCTTTTCCTCCCTCAGGAGAGAAGCACTATCTCTGGCAGAAAATGTTTAAATCATTTAGATTTAAGATGGCATCTCTAAGGCAGAGACTACTGTATTTTGGAAATAAGCTGCTTAAGCTAATTGACACTCTTCCGTGTATGTAGTCCTTAATTCATGAGTCGAAATTCACTTTGTTTTGCTGCTGCCTTGCAAATCATGAGGGGTAAATGTTGTAAACTCAAAATGATTCTCAAAAAGAGTCTTAGATTTGAGGTCTGTAAGAAACCTTGGTTTAGAGATCACCTGTGGAGCAGTTTTGAATTCCCCTGAGGCTTTGTGCAGATTGAGATGGATCTTGTGAGGATGCATGTGCACAGCCCGGGATGCGTCCTTAGCGGACTTCTAGGTTGATCCGGCCTGGTGGGCTTCTTGTGCACGTGAGGCACCTAAAGGCCGGGAAGAGCACGGACTGTTAGTAGGTTACATTCCGTTGCACAGAGTGGGAACTGGGTCCCCTGACAACTAGTCTAGTATTCTTTATTACTCTATACTATTGTATTTTTAAAAGATTTTATTTATTTATTTTTAGACAGAGGGGAAGAGAGGGAGAAAGAGAGGGAGAGAAACATCAGTGTGTGGTTGCCTCTCGTGCACCCCCAACTGGGGACCTGGTCTACAACCCAGGCATGTGCCCTGATTGGGAATGGAACTGGTGACCCTTTTGTTGGCAGGCCAGCGCTCAGTCTACTGAGCTACACCAGCCAGGGCCCTATACTGATCTTAGACTAGATTTAGATGAGTTGTAAGAGACCTTGGTATTCATCCTCCTTAATGCAAGAAACCCATTTGTCCCTGATCTTTACTTTTGATGTTGTTTGAACTACACGCTACTAAAAAGTATATATATTTGAGACAGCTTTAATTTTATTTGTTCTGTGAGCCATCACCTAGTTCTGTGTATCTTCTACCCATTAATCCTACTTTTGCCCTTTGATTCTCTATAAAGTAAGTCTAGACCTTTATCCACATGCAGCCTTTCAATTTTTAGAGGATAATTTGTATTTTAAGTCTGTTTATATTATTTGAATGTTGGCTTTGTATGAAACCTTTTTTTTTATTTTGCTAGGAACTCTCTTTGTTCTTATTCTTGAGAGCTTATTGATAACCAGTTTTACCTCCTTATCTCTGGGTATAACCAGCTTTCTTGGGTGGTAGTAACATGGCTATGCAACTACATGATTAATATCTTTATTTAGTTGACCAGAGTCAGTGGGAGGAGGAACACGTCAGTGAAAATAAAAAGTTCATCTTTACCCCCCCAGCCCTTTTTTTAAAACATAAATCAGATTTCTCCCTTTTCTAACCCCATCTTTATCTGTGGCACAAGCCCTTCCCAAATTCCTTTCCCAAAGGTAGAACGTGACTTAATACCTCTTGACTCCTTCTAATTACTCTGTACTAGATTTCATATCTGGTCCTCCTCCCCCATGCAAGCCATTATACTGTTCTGCCTGTTAACTTACATATGGTTTCTCTTGAATTTTATTTAAAAATCCTTTATTGTTTTTCTATCTTCATATATAACAGGTTCTCCTCCTCAGAATTCCTCTGTTTATTAGTACTTTCCACTTAAATGGAGATAAAAGATGATACGTACAAAACAGAATATGCTTATTACATGGAAGCAAACAAACTTGGAATGCAGAGGAAGGGTGTGATGATAGCTAGCAGGGGGAGTTCGAGTCTTCGTGGAGGCGGTAACACTCGAAGCTGACGTACAGCTATGGATATGATTTTGGTCAGGAGGTGGAGAAGTGGGTATTCCGGTGCTCAGAGAACAGCGTGGGCGAAGAGAAGCTGGGCCACATTTGCAGAGCCGCTCCGCTGTGGCTGTAGCGGGAGGGTCTCTGCGCAAGTTTGTGCTCAGCTCGGTCTTTTTCACGTGCACTCCTTTGAAGCCAGGTTTCTGCGGTGTAATTAGCACGTTGGTTTTTTGGAATGTAGTGCAGAATTTTAAAACTGTCCTTTTATTCCGTTCGTTCTCAGTAATTTTATCTCTTCTTTCCAACTGATGAGAATCTCACAATTTCTATTCTGCCAACCCTTGTATTAGCCCTCAATACCAGCTTTGTGTCACGTTTAATGTATCAATAAGGACTTACATCTTTCATGAAGACTTTAGTAAAATGTCTTACTGAATGTTACATTAGATAGAACCTCATGAAATTGCCAATGCACCAGTATTTTCGTGTACTAAAATTGGCACCCTCGTATGATTCAATTTAGTTGTTTATTGTTACAAAGCTGTAACACGTTGTATTGATCAGCATAACCCTGATAATAAAAGTAAATTAATTTGGCTCACCTGTCCTTGGGGAGCCATTCTTCCTGCTTTGTCTTCTTTATCGCTAACTATTGATTTAAAAAATCCATTCTAGTGTATCACTAGGGTTTGAGCAATATGTATAGTCTTTTAACATTTGTTACAATTGTTTTATGTCTCTAAATATTTTTCCCGGTGTTTTGAGGAACAAAATCTTATCTTGTTTATGGCTTTTTAAGCTCATGAAAAAGAAAGTAAGTTTAGCTACAATGATAAAAATAGCTTTTTAGTTATACAATCTATTAAGGTGGAACAGAGTAGACTTCAGTTTTGTTAATCACCTTGTCACCTTGGTTTCAGACCTGGTAAACACCCGAACTGGAACAGCTGATTTGTAAGATGTGATATTAAAAAATCTAATTCATCAACTTTTTTAAATGTGTAGAAGATTATAAAATAAATTCACAATGTTGATATTAACTATATAATAATACCTTGTTTCTAGAACCTCCCTTCTGGATCATCTCGTGTTGGAGCCATTAAACTTACCTACATTTCAAAGGTAGTCTTTCTATATATCGAATTACGTTTATGTTTGAATTAAAATCTCTCAGAATGGGAGTGAAAATAAAGGGAGCAAGTTTCCTTCCTGTGTCATTTAATGATGCTGCTGAATGATCTGAATGGTGCTGAAGGATGACTGCTTTCAGCGTCTCCTGCTGAAACTAGTGCCTGGCTGCTATGTTTAGGACGTTCTTTGGCACAATTAGGAAGAATGTGGACTTAACTTAGAGGATGGAACGCTGCCGTTGTTGACGTTGACTTTTATGGTCAGGTACAGGAACAGCAGAGGGGGGAAGGCCGTTAACTGTTAGGTCCTATCCTTGGGAAGTGGAAGAGATTTTTCAAAGTCTGTATTACATTTATTTAAACTGTTTGCGATTTTTAAGTCCATTACCTTAACTTTTTGTTTCTTTATGTTTTATTTTGAGGAAAATATGAGCCATCTTTATGAAGAATGATTTTCCCCTCATTTCACTTTCACTCACCTAGTTTCTGGGGGGTTTTTTTTGTTTGTTTGTTTGTTGATTTTTCCAGCATTTTTGCAGCACCATTTTCTTCTTAAAAATTTAGACTTGATATTTCAGGTAGTTCTTATCCTGTCGTTTTTTTGTGTTTCACACAAAGTCATACGTTTGTTGATGACTTAGGATATGAGGTGTGAAAAGTAGCAAATGGTATGATTAAGAAATATACACGTGCACACTATTATGCGTTTATTGGAATTTGTTAGCAAAGGTCTTCAATAGACCAGTTGACAGGTGTGTCTCTGTTTAAAAGACTTTTTATAAATAAAATACTTTGTTATCAGTATAACAATAGAGCTATTCATTCTCATTGATTTAAAAAAAAAGCCCTTGAACAATAAAAATTAAAGGGAAATGATTTCTGTTAACGCCATAAACTATAAGTTGATGAGACAAATACTGCTTAAGTTTACCTCGAGTGTTCCTGTAAATGAAGACACCTAATGCATTCTTCAGGGTAGCTCGCAGCCTCCGTTCCACAGAGACCAGTTTGGGAAGCGTAGAATTCCGTGGTTAGGTCAGTCCCCGGTCCCCCGAGTGCTTCGCTGTTGTGGTCGTGTGTGGGCACTGTGACACCACTGCGCTGCCAGCATTTCGACTCTCGGAGTGTGAAGTGGTGTGTACAGGTCTGTTTCACTGAAATAGGCAGTCGAGGGAGAGATTGCCCGTCTGCTTGTGTCTTCTTAAAAATGGGAGCACTGTATATATATTTTTTTCAAGGTAAAGCGTGCTTTTACTTTTATTTTTTCCTCTGTATTGGCAGTTAATTTGTACTTGATTTTAATCAAAGATTGCTGTATATTTTTTAATTTTAATTTTTTTCCTATTACAGTTCACATTTAATATTATGTTGTATTGGTTTCAGATGGAAAAATGGGAGCTCTTTTTAAAAATAAACTATTAACTAAGCAAGCGGGCTGACTGGCCAGCTGCTTTCCCTTTCTCCATTGCTTCCCTTTTAAGATGTGACCTTCTCTGTGTGGTTCTGTTAACTCTCATCTCTTTCCACAGCTTACGGAAGTTTGAATGGTACAATTTGTACTCACTTTAGACATGCCACTTTTTCCCCCAGAATTTATTCCTGGAACAAATTTTAGAGTGACTCAGACCTGTGAATTTATAGTTGGGATCAGTCAGAAACCCTAGGCTTAGAATTCTTTCTGAAAGTACAAACAGATGCTACAATTATAAGTTCTGACACTGGTCAGCAGTGTGGCAGTAGTCGTGAATGGGCTCCCAAAGGAGCTGCTGTGCTTAAAGGGACAGCAGCAAGCAGGTACAGTTCGTCGCGTCACCTTCTAAGAGGAACGGTGTGCTCCATTTAGTAAACCGACCCCATTTGCCCAGGATATTCTAATGTACAAGAGAGGGGCCAGGCCGGCTTCGACTTCCTCATTGCAGATTAATGCCTTCTGGGTTACATGCTCTCTCCTTTGCCCGCCATCATTTTCTCTTAATTTCACAGCTAACTAGAAATAAATAATTCGGGAAGAATTCATAGTTTTGTAGAGTATTCATTGAAGGTATTTTGAAAAATATGTTAAGCTAAAAATATTTATATGTGTGACATAAAACTTAATAGCTTACTTTCAACTTCTTCACATGTCCTTTGGAGATAAACAAGGTTTTCAAAGAGAACATAGCAGTAGCAATTGTTATAAACAGCTTGCCATCGGGACCTATACCCTGTATTATTTAATCTGCCCTTCTTTTTCAGCTGCCTTTAAAGTTTAACTCTAGATCTGTGTGCTAGATGTGTGTTGATTGGGAAAGCACATATGGGGAAGTTTTCAGTGTTTCAGGCTGGTCATGGTGGCATATGAAGAAGTGGGCGATTCATATCTCTTTCTTTTTAGGTTAGCGATGCAACTAAGCTAAGACCAAAGGCTGAGTTCTGTTTTGGTAAGTAGCCATATTTTATTTGTTAGTGATTACAAAAAAATATTTTATTTATTTATTTTTAGACAGAGGGGAAGGGAAGGAAAAAGAGTGGGAGAGAAACATCAATGTGTGGCTGCCTCTCACGTATCCCCCACTGGGGACCTGGCCCACAACCCAGGCATGTGTCCTGACTGGGAATCGAACCAGCAGCCCTTTGCTTACAAGCCCATGCTCAATCCACTGAGCCACACCAGCCAGGGTTATATGTTAGTGATTTTAAGTTAGACTTATATAATTACATATGTTGTGAAAGAAAATAGTTGTCAGAAGCCACACAACACAAACCTAAGGGCTAATGAATTTATTCTAAGGCAAAGTCCCATGAAGCCTCTATCCAGCTGAAGAAATAAAACTACTGCTCCCTTACCTGCGAAGCCTTTTTCCTTGTCTTGTCCCAGTCGAAACCTTTGCCCTCTGCCAATGTGTAGTCATTACCTAGGTTTTTACAGTGATCACATCCAGTAAGGCTTGAGGACATTTTTTACTTTCTACCTTGTATTATTCCATATTCAATACATAAATAATGAAAAGGATTTTGTTTTCAGCCTGTGGGTAATGAGTTTACAGTGTGGGGTAATTGAGCGACTTTCTGATACATGTGCGCGATGCATGGCACTAGGGCTGTGACAGTAATAAGCAGTGCTGCCCTTAAGACTGTCAAAGGCTGGTTGTCTCGCAGGCAGATACAATGTCAGGTAATTACTGCATTTATTACAGTCACATGAAGGGCTGTACAGTCTATTCAAGAAGCACAAAGGAAGAGCTGCAAATCCTCATTGGGCATCTTGGGAGCCAGGGGAGCCTCACGGAAGGAGGAAACCCTTGAGTTGGCGGCCAGCTTACCCCGATCATCCTTTGCCATTGGGCAGAAAAGGGAGGCAGGAGGACCTCAGGGACAGAGTTGTGCGGGGGACAGAGCAGGGTGTGTGGGGAACAGTGGAGCTGGAGGGAATGGTGAGAGGCTACAACGTAAACACGCAGGCAGAAGACAGGGCATACTATGTTGTTGACTAGAGATATTTTTTTTCTTAATGAAAGGTAAGAAATTAGAGAGCATCTAGAAAGTACACATCAGGTGAAGGATGGCTCTTGGGCTTCTGTATGCATAAGAGGGTTTCGATGCAGGCTGACTAGTTCAGTGGCTCTCAAACGGCTGTCCTTCCTCCAGGGCCTGAATTCAGGTGGTGGCCGTGGGGGAAGAGGAAGGGTGAGAAGTATTGGGAGGAGAAGTGCAGGGACCTGGTGACTGGATATGTGGGAGCTGAGGGGACGAGAGACATTCATTCATATGAAGGTTTGCTTCAACAAAACGACTCCAGAAGAGCGATTGATTGATAGGGTGAGATGTTCGTTAAGGAGTTTGATGGCGGGAAGCAGCCAAATGGAAATGTTCTGGTGACAGTAATTAGGGGCTGGATGGAGCCTGAAGGGGAAGAATGGCGACATTTGGAATCTGTTGGAATTGTGAGTGAGAGTTGAAGCTGGCAGAATTGATGTGCTCTCAGAGAGTGTGTTAGTGGACATTAGTGATGGGAGGGACAGAAATGAGGAGTGGCCCACTGACGTCAAAAGGGACTATGTTACATTCAAGCACAGATGCTTTTGGGGGTAGGATTGATGTTGAAGATCTCTGTTCTCTTCTGTGTGAGAAGGGCAGGCTTGTCAGTAGACGGTAACGTTAGGGAAAGCGTCTGATAGCAGTCTCCTACATCCGGCAGTAAAACGGGCTGTGAGCGGGGTGTGACGTAGCTGTTCAGAAAGTAGTGCTCTTACCACTGCTAAGGGACTAAAACATGGCATGTATTTATTACAGATGTATAATTCAGTTACTAAGTAGGAAAATACGCCAGAGCCTTGTGAGTGAGAGGCTACTGGGGGTAAGTCAAGTAACAGAACTTGGTATTTTAGAATGTGTAATACACATGCCTCTGACAAGTTTTTTTAATGTGAAATGTGGAACTTACAGTTTGAGGGAATGGGAATCTACAGTAATAGATTTGACATCAGTTATTGGGCTATTTAAAAGGGGTGATTTTAGTTGGGATCAAAGGTTAGTTATTTATTGGTCTGCCAATGGTTTATTAGTGTTTTGCTGCTAAGGAGGGGTAAGGATGATCATAAATTACTTGCCTTTGGAGAGGGAGGCACTGGCTTCTAAAATGGAACCACAACTTCTATTCACGTGGCCAACATAAAGACTTTTCCACCACTATTTCCTCTCAAATTTCCTAAAATAGTGGGAAGCAATATGGCACTTTTTAGTAATTTGCTTTACATTTTTCATGATGCTTTCTTACTTGGAAATCTCTAGGTGATGGTGGTGATGAGGAGGAGGATCTATTTTGTCCCAAGCACTATACTAGTTTCTTTACATACATCACCTCCATTCCTCAAGGGAGGGATGGGGGGCATTCCATTTCGTAGAGGAGAGAAAAGGGGCTCAGAGAGATTAAGTAATTTTATAAGACAATATTGTTAGTAGGTGCATGTGCTAGCCTGGTCTGACTGACGCTGGGCTCCGATTTTCTAACCCCCATCATGTCACATGTTCCTTTCTGCCCTGAAATAATATTTAGGGCACAGGAATTTTTACTGAGACTGCAAGGTGTGCTAGGAGTGCTTTTGGAGGTATATTTGACTCTCTTCCTTCCCTTAAAAGTTCTTATATAATGTTATTCAAAAAGGTATGTATGAAGCACTTACTTTGTAGCAGACATAGTGCTTAGTTTCAGATTCTTTACGTGTTCTCTGCAGATGCCCAAAACAATTTTTTTAGAAATATTTAAAAAAGATTTTATTTATTATTATTTTAGAGGGGAAGGGAGGGAGAAAGAAAGGGAGAGAAACATCGATTGGTTGCCTCTTGCATGCTGGCCCACAACCCAGGCACGTACCCTGACCTGGAATAGGACCGGCGCTCTATCCAGAGACACACCAGCCAGGGTGAAAACCAGTTTTGAGAGGAAGAAACCATTATGAGGAGAGCTCATCTTCAGCCTAAATTCGAAAAAGATCATGAAATGGTGCTTTACTGATTGTTAGAAATTAAAAACATAAGCTAGATACTGACAATGTCCTAGTGAGTTAGTAATTTATTTTCATTTATATTTGTGGCATTTATAATTTCTCCCGTCTCTAGTAAGACATAGAAGAACTGATTTATAGTGTTTAAATTTTTTTAGTTTGGCCCTGGCTGGTGTGGCTCAGTGGATTGAGTGCCGCTGGACTGCGAAGCAAAAGGTCGCTGGTTTGATTTCCAGTCAGGACACATGTCTGGGTTGTGGGCCAGGCCCTGGTAGGGGGCACGTGAGGGGCAACCACACTTTGATGTTTCTCTCCCTATCTCTCCCTCCCCCTCTCTCTAAAATAAATAAATAAGTAAGTAAGTAAGTAAATAAATAAATAAAGAACGAAATCTTTACAAACAATTTTTTTTTAGTTTCCAGACCACTTGTTTTATAGCCTTCCACAAGAAACGATTTGCTTTCCTAAGACCCTCATCTTAATTCAAGTAAGCTCTGGTTTAGCGTCTTGACCTCAGTTCCAGTTTCAAAATCTTGTGCATCTGAGAAACAACTTTTTCTTCGGGGGCTTTCATCGCCCCCTTCCTTTATTTACATTGAACTGAGTGCTAGGATACTATTTACAATTTCGATGGGGACTTCTGGAAGTTATTCTCATATTTCAGAAATTCTAGCTGCAGCTATTCAGATGGCTTTGCTCCTAGAATATGTTTGTTTTTAAAAAGATGCACATGACACATAATTAATAAGCCTTAATATAAGAGTTGAGTGTGGGGGTTTGTAGACAAGTGTGCAGACAGAGGCGGTCTTTCCTTCAGTCACTGAAGGGGCATGTATAAATTTAATTGCAAAAAGTTCCAAATGTACTAAGATTTTAAATATAAAGAAAATTACAAGTGCTAGAGAGATACAGATGTTTATTTTTATAATTTTGGGGAGATTTTAAAAATACGATACGAAAGCTAGAGTCATTAAAGGAAAAGGATAAGGTTGATAGAAAATTACCGTTTGATAAAAGATACCACCAACAGTGAAAGGAAAAATGACACCCGATCAAGTACTTGGAATGAAACAGGAAAAATGCCTGTGAAAGCTCTTGTAAATCACTCAGCAATAAATGAACAATCAGGAGAAATATGGGTAAGGAGAAAACACAAAGCCCACAAAACAAATATATATGGCCAATAAGCATGTAAAACTAACTTGTCTCAATCATCAGTGGAATTTGAATTTATTTATTTTTTAAATTTAAAATTTTCATTTTAATTGAGTTTATTGGGTATAGAAATACACATTATCTGTATATTGTAGTGTGTGTTCATCAACCTAAGTCATGTGTCTCTCCATCACCATTTATCCCCTCTTTACCCTCTCCTACCTCCCCACCACCTGAAATTCAACTTTAAATAAGGTATAGTTACTCACCAATTAGGCAGTCAGAGAGTGCCCCAGGATGGAGATCCTGGCAGGAAAACCCACCTCACCAGGTACTTCAAACCCTGAGGTTGCTATAGGGTATTGGTTACTCGACTCTGGGAAGGCTGAAGGAGCACAAAAGGAATGCTGAAGTGAGTCCACAGGGATCTATAAATTAGAAATTGCTGGAAGCAGCTACCACCCCCAGGGTTGGAGAGAAATAATGGGAGAGAAGTAGTTTCTCCAACATTTGGAGGCGTGGTCACTGTGGAGCTAGCGATTGACATCTGCTGGGACTGCGAGGCCGCTGTAGGGCGTGGACTGTCTAGTTGTGCACTGCTGCTGCTGCTGCTGCTCCTCCTCCTCCGAGAGAGAGAGAGAGAGAGAGAGAGAGAGAGAGAGAGAGGTTGGCTAGAGCAGCAGTCTGCATAATTGGTAGGAGTGTAAAATAATTTTCTAATATCTACAGAAATTTTCAGTGTGGATTCCTTTTGATACAAGTCTATATTAAGAGATTTATCCTATAGAAATGCTAGCCTAAGTATGGAGAACTGTATGTATATGATGTTTCATTGGGCTATTTTATATAATTTCAAAAATTGTAAGTAGCCTAGGTGTCCATCATCAGGGGATGGGCTGATTGTATTGTGGTATTTCTGTTTAATAAAAATACGGCCATTATAAAGGAGAGTTGACCTATGTTATTGGTAATAGCAGTATTATATATGGTTTTACATTTAGTAAAATCTGAGAGTTACAGTATTGGTTACTGTGCGGTTTTTCAACTGTTGTAAACATAAACTTAGAGGTAACAAGTGCAAAATTCTGTGTATAGTAGTTTATTTTTTTTCTCTCAACAGTTATGAATGCAGGGATGAGGAAATATTTCCTACAAGCTAATGATCAGCAAGACCTAGTAGAATGGGTAAATGTGCTGAACAAAGCTATAAAAATTACAGTAAGTATTTGTATTTTAACAATTTTAATTTTGATGTAATGTTTACATTTTGAAAATACACCTACTGAATAATAACTGAATTACTAATAGGTTGTATATTCAAAGTTTATTTAAGAGAGAGGTGTTTATAATGTGAATAAATGCCTTTGCCGTAGACGAGCCACGCTTCTATATTGCCGTAGATGAGCCACGGCGTATAAATGATGTTTCTAGGGGAAATTGCATGCGAGAGTTCTACCTTGAGGATGTTTTCTCCTCTGCAGGAAGAGGCTTCCTGCTGCCCACCCAGGGAACAGGCGTAGGCATTCATTCCAGTCTTCTGGGTGACTGGGGCTGCTGGTAGGCAGGGCCTGGGCTGGGGGTGAGGGTAAAGGGCCGGGAGGTGAGGTGCAGGGTTAGGAGTGGATCAGAAGAGCTGTGGCTCCTGGAGGCTTCTGCCCACGTGGCCATTGGGGAGTTCCTTTGTCTGAGGCTCTAAACTTCTTGGCGCACCCACCTTTTCAGCCTGCGTTCCAGAGCTTGCTACCCTTGTGCTTCTTTTCTGTGCTGCAACTTCTGCTTCCAACCTGGGCTTCTCTTTTTGGTTTTCTGATGTACATTAATCAGTGTTGAGTATTTACAGTGTGCCAGGCCTCATACTGAAGGTTTACCTAAATTAGGTGGAAACATGAGGCCTAGAGGGATTGGATAATTTTTACAGGCTTCATAGCTGGTTGGTTGTGGAGCTGTGAGCCAGACCCAGTCTGTGTGACTGTGGACCTCACTGGGAGGCACGTGCCTTACTGCTTTCTGAGGTAGCACCCTTCCCTTACTCTATCCCTAAAGCAAAAACAGACTTTTGGAAGAGAGTTTACAGCTGATGGTAAGCAAGGAAATAGGTTCTGATCCCTGGTTCTACTTGTATTTTCCTCTTTACACACTGGTGGAGAAACATAGTAGGCCCACATGAAAAGGGTGAGGGAGGAATTCCCATGTGAGCCTGTGTATTTTTACGGAAGTGCAGTTACTTTACTGACCCCAAACAACTTACTCTCAGAAAACATATGCCCAGAAAGTCAGCATATGTTAGATTCCATATTTACATCACAACACAATAAAGAGTTAATGTAACTAAAGCTGTTCTCAGAGTTAGGTTGAAATTTTTTGTCTTGCACGAGAACAGCTTGTTACCACATGACAGAAAACACCCACGCACTGCATCTGATCTGTACGGGAGGCAGAAGTTATTTTAGGTTTGTGCACTTTCAAGAAAGCAATTTTTTAACTGATTCAGAGTACAAATTCTTAAAAAGTTTTCACTGACTTTTAAAAAAAATTAAAAATATCTTACTTACTTTTAGAGAGGGAAAGGAGAGAAACATGGACATGAGAGAGAAGCACAGATTGGTTTCTCACACGTGCCCAAACTTGGGACCCGAGTCTCAACCCACACACGTGCCCTGACAGGGAATCGAACCGGTTCACTTTCGCTTTGTAGGATGAGGCCCAACTAACGTGGATTGTTTTCAACTCTTCTAATAAATATTCCCTACTTGGAAAATTTTCTTAGAAAGACTACATCTAGTAACTGTACTGAATTAATTAACTTTTTACAATTTGCAGTAATAAGCAGCACAGGTTTCTTAGGGCTTCAAGAGAAAAAGAGTGGTGAATGGTCGCAGGCTTTTCCTCTTTTGAAGGAACAGTAGTATAAGGCAGTGAAACCACGCCTGCCTTTGATACACTGTCTGCCTAGCGAGTCACTTTTCTGATTCTCATTAGTCAGTCAGCTCGCTTTTTTTTTCTGTCCAAAAAATGTTTAATGGCTGAATTTAAATTAATTTGTATTAGAATTTTTAGGAAAGTTGCTATATTCGTGGCTATTTTGCTTATGTTTATCTTAGGGGAAAAGATGATTATAATTTAGCTGATTTTTAATTATAAAATGCAACTCTGAGTTAATTCTTGGATTCTGGTGTTGGGATTATGCTATTTTTAGCATTTTACTTTAAGGACACATTAGAAGCAGTGGGCTTAACAGCATAGGCAAGAATTTTTTAATATACTGTCGTTTCTAGAAGGAAAATGGAAACACAATATAAATTTCAGTGTATTTTTAGGAGGATATTAAAGGTTTTTCTTAGGTAATGCTCACGATGGTCAAGCTCTCAGCTTCCTGAAAGAGGGAGTAACTTCTGCTGGTCACCGTTAAGCAGCACGTTTCAGTAAGGCGGTCCAAGTGAGGCATTTTCTCCCTGGTCTCACAGTCTCTTACTGCTGTGTTCCTTTTTTGATGGGATAACTGGGCCACATTTTCTCAGTCAGAATAATTTAAATATATGGTGCTGCTCATTAGGGAACACTGTGGGCTTCCTTAGTGAATTGTTTCTGGGGGTGGAGTCCTCGTAGCCCTTTCACTCTTAAGTATTTATGTGAACCTCGTTAAGTAAAATTTGTCCGTGGTTGTGCTGCCTTTAAAAAGCACTTCAAAA
>PVKM010009835.1:0-36076 GCA_004027735.1 Carollia perspicillata | reverse complement strand
ATCCCTTCTCATCATTGCCACCTCCTCTGTTCCTCTAGGGAGTCCTCTTTTCCCACTCGTCCTTCCCCGATTTTCCTCCCTGAGCTCTTCTCTTACTGTGCCTCGTTCCTTTTAGAGAGTGCATGCATGGACTGACATTCTGCTCTACCATTCCTACTTACTCTACAATACTCTGCAAAATCTAACCAATTCAAACATGTAACTCTACTTCTTATACTTCCCTATGAAATTTCCATCTTCAGGATAAAATATAAACTAATGAATTAAAATGTAATGCCTTCTTCATCTGTCCCTGTATTGCCTAATCTACTAATATTCAGCTCGCATGCCAAAATTATTGCAGGGGTCTTAAAAGAACATATGTCTATCTTATAGTCCACATTCCCAGCTGAGTTTCCTGTGTTCATGTAAAATGTGCTAACTTTGCTATTATCAATCTTTTCCCAAGCTCGTGCATATGTTTATAACTCACTGGTCTCAGTTCCTTATGTGATAGGAATCTTCTACTTTAGGACTAAACGATAGGGAGACATGGAATTTTTTGTGAAAGAATTTCAGAAGCTTTTAGTCTGTTTCCTCGGTTTATAAATCTTGTGACTAGGGAATCAAGAAAACAGCCCAAAGGCTTGATTTTATCATTAATTTATAGAAGAACAAAGGTTGCATAAAAGCAACTAAGTAAGATTCAGTCTATGAATGGAAATCATTTTAAGTACTATCAAATAAACAAGAAGGTTGTTTCTTTCTTCCCTGATCTACTACCTTTACACTTGAGGGATACAATATATAAAAAAAAGCCATTGATTTAAAAATCATCAGTTCTAAATTAAATTCTAATATTACTTCCTAATTTGTTCTATGACTTCCCTGAAGTCACTTGACCATTCTGAGCCTCAGCTTTCTCATGGTAAACAGATGTACTGATCAATCTATCTCACTGGATCTCACTGAGGATCAGTGGGGTCACTCACTCACTCACTCATTCATCACTGAGTATACCTACTAAGTACCAGGTACTGTGCTGGGGGTATGGTGGGGCACCCAAAGACATGAGCATTGCTTTTTTAAATAGATCATAAACTTCTTGAGGATAATCTAGTATACAAGCACTACAACATACTATTAGCAGTCCTCAAATGTACTACGGCATTCAGAAAATAAAATAACTTCTAGATAAGAGGAAAATCGGGAAAGGTAGCTACTGATCTAGGTCTGGAAAAAACATGTAGGGTAGAGAAGAGCAAGGATGTGTTCAGGGAATGTTGAATAGTACAGATGTCAGTAACAGAATATATAGAGGTTTTCTGGCAGGGAGCCGTGTATTACACAGTGTAATAAGAAGATGCAGATGTAGTATGTAACATGAAGTAAAGTATGGAGACCAGAAGTTGGGATATTGGTTAAGAGGTGATGCAGTGAGGTCCAAGTGATAATGTGATCCCAAAGTATACCAAATGCAGCTCATTACTATTGCTAAGCCCTGTCTCCATGACACAATTTAAGCTTCTTAATTGTAGGAATCTTATTATTCTTTAGTATAAAACTTATATTCTAAAATGATGTCATATATACTGTATGGCATAAGGAATAACTAGTACGGTGCTGTTCTGTTACCTCAGAATACGTACCTCTTCAGTGGGAAGAGCTACATATTCAGTTTGTAGGGGTCTTGGGACTGACAGACCAGGTCCTGGCAGAGACACATTTGACAGACGCCGTTTTCTTACTCCACTGCAGTTATTTGGAATCTTGAAGGCACATCGTTTATGATAATTTAATCCACAGCCTAAATGTATTTTAAAAGATTAAATAACAAAGTAGATTAAAAAACATTTTTACTTATATGTTACATAAAAAAACAGGTGCCTCTTTTATTTATTTTCTCTGGCAGCAATGGTTGCCCTAATTAAGAACCCAGATGAGAGGCTAAACTAAATCTAACAAATTCAAGAACAGGAAAGGTGTAAGGTTTATTTAGAAAGGTTAAGTTAGAGTGGTAAGTTCTCAAACTGTGGTCCCCAAGTATGGCATCACCTGAAAATTTGTTAGAAATGTAAATTACTGGGCTCTACTTTAGACCTACTAATCAGAAACTCTGGGGACAGACAGGGCCTTCCAGAGATGTTTTAACAAGTCCTCGAGGTAATTCTGATGCACGGTGAAGTAGGAGAACTACCAGCCTAAAGCACTTCAACAAAGTATGGCCTGCGTACCATCCTTCCCATGACATGTGTAAATTATATGAAATTCAGTGTTCATAAAGAATTTTATTAGAATACAGCATGTTCATCTTCTTCCACACTATAATAGCAGAGTTAAGTAGTATCGAGAGACCATATATGGCCAGCAAAACTTAAAATATTTATTCTGGCTCTTTACAAAAAAAATTGTGTTGACTCTTCCCCTTTGAATTTTTTTCTTTTTTCATTTAAATCCTCACTCAAGGATATACTTCCTGATTTGAGAGAGAAGAAGAGAAAAAATTCTAATTTTTTTTGAATTTTGAATGTGAGAAACATTGATCGGCTGCTTCCCATATGTACCCGGATCAGGGGTCGAACCCGCACCCTTTTGGGGATACAAGACAACACTCAACCAAACGAGCTACCTGGCCAGGGCACCTCAGTGTTTCTTAAACAGATATCTGCACTTAATCCTATTCCCTAGGAATTCTAATTTAGAACAACTTTGTTGTTGCATGTAAAAGACTAATTTTTCCCTTAAGAAAAAGGAAATTAATTATTTCTTGAGCCACAGCATATCAACAAGTATTTTACCTGTATTACCTCATTTAACCATTTACTCTTCATGACACCAGAGAAATAAAGTATATTTTACAGACAGAGAAACGATCCTCAGAGAGGTCGAAGTAAGCTGCCCAAGAAGGTGACAGAGGAAGGACCAGAGTCTAGATCTCTCCAATCCTGAACCTGGCTTACTTCCTAGTCACCAAGTAGTGATCTTATTCTTTCATCGATGATTAGAGAATGCAAATGTGAAATACTCTTTCAAATGATGCAAAATTTAGAACACATACCTTCACATTTCAGTCCCTGACGTACCAGTCCCCAGAGCATCTCACCACAATAGTCACAAAAAGTAGGAGCTTTGTAAGAATGCACATAGAGAGTATGTGGACGAATCTGGAAATCTTCTACTGTGGCCAAAGCTTTTTGAAAAGAAAAATATTAAAATAAACCTTTTATATTTGTAATTACTATGAGCTTAGGGACATCGATCACGATAATTTTTTTCTCTGAAATTTTCATCTGATCATAAAAATAAAATTATTTTTGGCATTTAACATTGCGGTTTTTAAACTCTATCTTAGGAAGTTTATTAGCTTCAATTAATTCGAGCTCCAAAAGCAAGTCTATAGGTAAATATTTTGACCTCCAAAAGCATTTTTTCACAATGACAAGACTAGGTTGCAAGTAGTCATTAGGTCTATTTTAGCCCATTAGAAGGCTTAGGTTAAGTAAGTAAGTAAGTAAGTAAATAAATAAATCGAATTGTGGAACCTGACCTCAATTTATAGCAGTGCTTCTGTGAGAAAGGTACTCAGTTCTAACTTAAGCTCTCAGGGTGTGCTCTCTGTCTGTTCTCCATAGTCCTAGTGGATAAGAAAGAGTCTCCCCTCCCCTCTGTAAGCACCTGACCAGTAGACACCATCTCACCTACACAACAAGTCATTAGGATCCACAGTGGCCTGATGAAGGGTCTGTAACAAAGAAGGAATGGATGTGAGTGTGACCTCTAGGGAGGAGAGACAGTGATGCCCCTCCAAAGTGAAGAGGAGATAAGGACTGAGAAGTATACAGATGTTTGGGGCTGTGGTATGGCAGATGAGTGATCAATGTCGGTGCTAGATCAGGGGAAAGGATCAGGGACTCATAAGGAAAAGTGATGGTCAGAGAGGATCTCAAGAACAGGCTACAAAAATGAGTCTGAAAGAAGTAAAACTCGTGGTAGGACCCTGGACGCTTGGCTGGCTTTCCTCTCTTCTCTTCCCTTCCTTCTCCTCCATCTCTTCTTTCCCTCCCTTCTTCTCACTCTTTTACTCTCTCCCTCTCTAAGTCCTTGCCAAACAAGGAATTTTGCGAGCCTACTATATATATGCATTCTTAGTTCTTTTACAATCCTCACTAACAACCCCGTTCACCTTTTACTGGTGCTCTCTGAAATATCAGGAGCTAAGGAACAGTGAACGGCAAGAACGGGTGACAGAGGGAAAGAAGAGAGGTAGAATGTCCACTGAGAACAACAAGAAGCGTGACTTAGGTCGTGGAAACAACCATCACTGTAGCTGCCTCTTCCACATGTTCATTACTTCTCTATTTTTCTGATTTTCTTTTCTGAACCCCAATTCTCTTGTTTTATACTCTTTATGAAAATGGAGAAAGGAGAACAGAATTTTAGTGTACTTATTTTATGTCTTTGATTCAATTCCTCTTCTGGTTCAACTGGTAATTCCCTTAGCTTAGTAACACTTAAATAAGTTAATTCGGGGCTTATTTTCCTACGTTCTCATCTGTGATATGATTTTTCTGAAAGTAAAAATCACATGATAACTATCATTTAGATGAAAGAAGTCAGCAACCATAGTATACAAAGTATAACTGAATTTAGCACTTAGTACAAAAAATAAGGCTTGTTGGGGGGAAAAAAGGTAACGAAATTTAAAAAAACTATTTACTTACCTGAAAGAACAACTTCTACTAGGTCTCCTTCATGTATTTCATCTGCTGAGGTAATCAGCTGCAAAATATTTTCTGAGTTCATGTCATGGCGAAAGAGAAGAATTTTGTCATACATGCCAAAGAATCCACACTCTGGAAACTGCGGAAAATAGTCTTATATCAGTATAACTAGAGCTTTCTACTTTTATAAGTAAATGTCTCAATCTCACGAAAGAATTTTAAATGTAGTTTTTAGCTTAACACTGACTACTTGATAACAATGTTACTAATATCTAAAAGATCAATCGTGTACTCTATTCAAGCATCCTGGTTAATTTTCAAGTTCAAAATAGAAAAGCAAGTTTAAATATAACCACTGATTATCTTAAAACACGTCTCTTAGAAATACAGGATTTCTTTATCCAGGTACAGTTGGAGAATATAGGTCTTATTGTTACTCTATCTCACATAGCCTGAAAGGAAAGCAGCTTTTCCTCTCCTCTAGAACTGAGTTTCCTACATGGTTAGCTATTAGCCTGTGCAGTTAATTTTAATTAACTTAAGTTTAAGTTAATTAAAATTAAATTAAATCAGAAGTTGAGTTCCTCGGTTACACTAGCTACATTACATGTGTTCAATAGCCACATTAGCTACTGGCTACCTGTAGGGTAAGTGGAGGCAGTCTGGCTTACTCACCCAGGTGTCTGGGTAACTAAGGGAAGCAATGTTCCCATAACCTGAGAGGGGCTTGGTAAGTAGCGTTCTCTTAGCCTCGAGACTGGGTCCGATAAATGGTTCCCATAACACAAACTGGGCTCACATGCGCAGAATTATGTTATGAAACATTCTGGCCATTTGCTGGCTTGTTCCCCTCTAGTACTTAAACAAGTAAGGACTTCTCACTACTTAGACTACACGCAAGGGAATGGGTGCCACACTAGGAAGCAAGGCCCATGACATGTACCACAGAGACATGCAGAAGGACACGCAGCTTGCAGCATGCATGGCTCACCCACCCATGAATAAAGTCATGCCAGACATCCTAATGGCTCTGTGAATATTATTCCGACTGTGCGAACACCATGGACCTGCTGGGCCTTGAATGGCTGCCAACACAGTACCATTTTGAACAGTGCAGATATAGAATACTTTCATCATCACAGTAGAATGAATAGTGCTGGTAGGTCAACAATTCCCAAATCACAGACACAGAAGTTCCAACAATCCAGTATTTTTGCTAAATGCACTGACAGCCTCCAGCATTTATCTAATATTCTCTTTAATCTGTCACTGTAATTACAAATACATGATTCATTATGGTATCTTAAAGAACAGCAACAACAAAAACCTTTGGCCAGAGTAGCAGACTTGCAGACCTGTTCACATTTGCCCTTAGGTATATTATATCAGTGCATCTATATCTTGTGACTACAGTGCTGAGACACTTCAGGGATTCTAAAGACTAAAATATGAAGGTACGTGTTCTAAAATTGTTTATAGTTAAGAAAATCATTTAAGAGAAAAATTTAAGTAGTTTTATAAAATAATTATGTTTAAATTTTAAATCAATTTTTAAAAAAGACCATCTGCCTTGGAAAATGCTGCTCTAGATATTTCAAGTTTATTTAATCTTAGAATTGTATACTCTCATCTTGGCTCCTCACAGAACATCCTTTAATAAGCTACACAGTATGTCACTGACCTGAATAGAATGGAACAGAAGGGAGCACTCACACTAAACTATAACTGCAGTTAGTACAAGGATGTTGCTGAGGATATGGCTCACCTATCTGATGACAGTCCTTTGTGAGGACCCATATAAGAAATTTCTCTGGATGGTTTTATAATATGAACAATTCGATCAGGTAACTAATCGTGTTTTCTTGCTTACTTTGCCCATAGCAAAAGCAAAGCCAAATCTGTGGCCCGCTTCTAGCATTAGCCTAGGTAGGATCTCATGACATCTGTTATAGGCAGACATACCAACTTTGCCTTGTCTTAGTTTCTGACCTTAATTTTTCCATTAAAAATTCCAAAAGGTGTCTATGTCTTCAAAAAGGTGTCAATTTGTTTTGAATAAGTTAAATTTTCAAAAGATTTTATTTATTTATTTTTAGAGAGAAGGGAAGGAGAGGAGAAAGAGAGGGAGAGAAACATTAATGTGTGGTTGCCTCTCACGGTGCCCCTACTGGGGACCTGGCCTGAAACCCAGGCATGTGCCCTGACTAGGAATCGAACCGGCAACCCTTTGGTTTGCAGGCCAGCTCTCAATCCACTAAGCCACACCAGCCAGGGCTAAATAAGTTCAATTTTAAAAATTGAAAACAATGACTTTATTAGAAACTAAAGAGTCTATTTGTATTTTTTAAATCCTGGGTAAACGGAAAAAAATACAGAAATATTTAGAAATGATACAGAAATTTTTATAGTACCAGTTATTCTTTCAATTATTTGTTACCATTGATATTTATAAAATTTCACTGCCCTGGCTGGTGTGGCTCAGTGGACTGAGCCTTGGCCAGAGAACCAAAGGGGTCACAGGTTCAATCCCCAGTCAGGGCACATGCCTGGGTTCCAAGCCAAGTCAGGCCCCCACTAGGGGGCGTGTGAGAGCCAACAACACATTGATGTTTCTCTTCCTCTCTTTCTCCTTCCCTTCCCCTCTCTGTAAAAGTAAATAAATAAAATATTTTAAAAATATTTATAAAATTTCATAATATGCCTTAAATATATATCTAACATTAAGAATTTTCAAAGGAAAGAAAAGGGGGAAAATAGAATCTAAAACTTTATTAAAAAAATTTTAAAGATTTTATTTATTTTTAGAGAAAAGGACGGATAAGGAGGAGAGAAACGTGTGTTTGCCTCTTACGTGCTCACAGCTGGGGACCTGGCCTGCAACCCAGGCATGTGCCCTGACTGGGAATTCAACTGGTGACCCTCTGGTTCGCAGGCCAGCTCTCAATCCACTGAGCCACCCTAGCCAGGGCTATTAAAATTTTTATCATTAAATTCTACAACATCCAATGGGGTATAAAGCACACCCATAACTTGGTTGTAACAATTGTCAAGGATTAGTAGGAAAAGATTCCACATTTCATCCTTATAAAAATAAAACCTCTAAAAATATTTGTATGAATAAAACTCATTTAAAAAATTCTCATTTTTCACATGTCTGCTAAATGCAAGGCACTGGTCCTCCGGTTTGCAGAGACAAAACATTCCTTGTCTTCCAGGAACTTACAATGTAATAGGAAGATGGAAATAAACACAAATATTACATAACATGATAAGGGAACTGCCAAAAATGAAAAATAAACAAAATTCTGCAAGAACAAAAAACTTTAACTGGGAAGGTAGAATACCACTTTAACAGTGGTACTTGAGTAGAACCATAAAAAAAGAGAAGCAGGATTTCCAAGGGCAGAAAGTGAAAGTGAAGTGTAAAGGTCATGGTTGAGAAAATACAAGGTAACTGGGAGAAGGTGAACGGACCTTTGTGACTGAAGAAAGAAGCAGAAAGGGAAAAAATGCACACAGAAGCCCCACGAGGGCCACTGTAACAGAAAAGCTTGGAGCCAACAGAGCTAGGTTTAAGCTTTGTCACCTACTATAGCTATATAGTAGCTACCTATATAGTTTGCCACCTACTATAGCTATAGCACCTCAGATAAGCTGCTTATCCTCTATATGGTCAGTTTGTTTATAAAGTGAGAATAACAAGACAATGGCTATACAAGGTCCTTGTAAAAATTAAATTACATGATAGCTATGAAACACTCAGCACTGTGATCAATTCATACTAGTGGTTCATATTATCCTATATACAAGGGTGAGGGACAATGGCCCCAGAAAAAGGTAGTAACATGATCAAATCTGTACTTTAAACAGATAATGCTGACAGCACTGTGTAGCAGGAACTGGAACAGGAAGAGATCAGAACAAGCTCCTGAGGAATGCTAAAGCTATTGGTCAGGAAAGAGGTATCCGGGTCTGGTTTATACAGTAAGAAAGTAGCAAGACAATAATGAATGCTTTTCCTTAGAAACTATCTTTGATGAACTACATAGATCATTACTACAGCAGGTCCTTGAATAATGCCATTTTGTTACCATGATGAGATGCTGTAATTTAACTCATGAGATGAGGAATTTAACTCTGATTTATAACTTATATATATATTAAAATATATAATTGGTAAAATTAGTTTCATTATATATTGTTTCATTTAAAGACAATGAACCTATCAAGTGATGATTTACTGTATTTAGTTTATTCTCCTAGGACATCAGTTCTCAACTGGGGCAATTTTGTCCCCCAGGAGGTATGTGGCAATGTCCTTTTTTTTTTAATGTGGCAATGTCTTGAAACATTTTTGATTATTACATCTTGAGGTACTGGCATCCAATGGATAGAGACCAAAGATGCTGTGAAACGGCCTACAATGCACAGCAAAGCCCAAAGAACAAAGAACTGTCTCGCTGAAAATGCTGATAGTGCTAAAGCTGAGAAACACTGCTCTAGGAAATAAGGGAGGGAGAGCAGAGAGAGACTGGAAAATGTGGATGGAAGTTGACAAACTTCTGAAAACTAGACGTGCACATATTTCCTCTCCTAGCCTACCTCAGCCTTAATTAAAAGATGAAAGAGGAAATGAAAGAAACAGCAAGAGCTATCATGGTAGAAGCAAAATAGGCCTTTAATCTGGCCTCTTTCCAAATTCCCCAGGCTTTTCTGGATTTGCTTTTCACAGACTGTGCCAATGACTACTCTTGACTGTGCAAAATGAAGTCTTTTTCCAGTCCACATGGAAAATTAATGGAATTTTATCGTAAAGTTATCAAATTCCCACCTCTTATGAGTTCTCTTTGGACACTTTAGACTCTTTCTTTGCTTTCCATTAAAGATGGCTTCAAGAATTAAAAAAACAAACCATCTTATCTTTTGATAACCATATTAGAAGTTACTTTTTATGTTATTCGCTCACACTTGTTATAAGTAAAAAGTTGCAATACTTGCAACTATAGCTCCTTCGAGTAACATTATATGTTGAGAGTTCTATATGTAAACAGTTTAAAGTTCATGTCATTAAAATCCTGTCAGTAAAATGTCAGTGAGGTAGGAAGTTTTCAAGTCTTTAATTCTATGTGGTCAAATACAATTTTTACTTGTTAATAAAGTAGCTTCAGAATCTAACATTGTCTGAACAAATAATTTATCACTATACACCTTTTAAAAAAGGAGCATGAGTTTTATTCTAAGTACAATGGGAAACCTTGAAGAATTTTAATGTACATTTAGTTTATTTGAAAAAAAAATCTAATTGAAGTATAACCAGTAAGTGCACTAATCTTAATTAGAAGACAGATAAACTACACACACACACACACACACACACACACACACACACGCATGCACACACATAACCACCACCCAGGTCAAGATGTAGAACATTCTCAGCATTACGAGTTTCTTTATATTCATATAATTTTAGAAGTTGAATATGAAAATAATTTTTAAATTTGATGCCAAATAAATCTTCACAGTACATCTTTCTAATAACCAGATCGTAGTAAGTAGGCTCCACGAGGGCAAGGGCCTTCCCTTTTCATGTTCCCTACTGAGTTAATCCCTTAGCACCTAGAACTTAGTATTCCATAGGCACTTACTAAAAACAGTTGTTGGCTATTTTCTTTTACTGGCTCTAGAGAGAGAGGAAGGGAGTGAGAAAGAGAGGGAGAGAATCATCCATGTGAAAAGGAAACACTGACTGGTTGCCTCCTGCACACACCCCAAATGGGGACTGAACCCACAACTCAGGCATGTGCCCTGACTGGGAATTGAACCTGGAAACTTTCAGTGTGTAGGACAATGCCCAACCAACCGAGCCACACTGGTCAGGGCTAAAGTTGTTAGATAACGAGCAAAGTTAACACTAACTTATTTCCCAGGAACAAATATAATATCATTTTTAGGAAAGAATTTAATTAAAGAATAACTTCAATGATTCTGTTTCTAAATACTAACCAAAGGCATAGAGTATAGATGAGTCAATGAGAAAATTACTCAACATGGACTCTGAATGTATTCTGAACTTCTATCATTAATCTCCAACCCAGAATTTCCTGGATATGATATACCAGGAGCGCTTCATTTAACATTTGCTATCTCTCTTTGACACAAACCAGAGAAATCTTGTTTTGTTTTCCTCCCTCCTTTTTATTAGTTCTGATTACCTTTAATTCAAACTTCCTGGAATCTTCTATTCTAGCCAAGGTCCTTACTTGAATATATAGCGGAATTGAAAACGAAAACAAAAACAAAATGAAACACTTCTTCCAGTCTGAGCCTCCAAATTATTTACGATTGCGCGACACTGTTTTGCCAAAACAAAAAGGGCTAGGGTGAAGAGTAGGTTGACACTTAGCCTTGCAACCCAGCTGTAGTAGAAAGAACAAGACAGAAAAAAAGAAACCCCACCTATAATGACAACTGGTTTCTAGGAAACAAAAGAAACAGCTGGGGTTTTTCCTTTTCTTTGGGAGGACCTGAAAATTACGCCCAACCCATGTCTGCAGAGACAATGTATTTGGTCAAAGACTAGACCAAAAACACTCCTGAATAAGGATACATAAGCAAAGAACCTTCAGGTCTAGTGTCATGGAAATGGTGAAAGTTAAGAACAAATGTTTTAAATTAGCTAAAAACATACAGTCAACTTTAGTTAGAATCATTTCATTTTCAGTAAACACCATTATAGCTTAAAATGAATTGCTATCTGGCAATTTCCTTTCTCACCCTAATTACATGTACTGTGTTCATTCAATAAATTAACACAGTAGCAGCGGCATCACAGTGGTATTTTCTAAGCCTTTTGGCAATATGAAAGCAAGAAGGTGGGGAACTAATGTTCACTGAGCATAGCTATTATGCATGAGGTATTGTAAGGCACCGGATATAGGTGATCTCATGTAATTTTCTCAAAATTCCTAAAACAATCTCAGTTCTCAAATAAAATGAACAGCTAAGCTCTATTTTTTTAATAGTTTGTCATATGCCAAATACTAAAATCAAAAGGCAAGAGTAAAGCAATGTCAGCATGTTGGAAGAATGCTATAGTTGCTTTGTTATTTACTAAATTTCAGGAACCTACGGGTCCAATGGTCTTTCCAGATTTAAAGAGAAATAAAAACCTAACTATTACTATTCGGGGGCATTAATTATGTGCCAGACACTGTATCAAGGGCTTTGCATTTAATTGCCATAGTTTTTAAGTGGAGATAGACATCATGATTATACAGATCAGCTTCAAAAGTCTTGATCAGACTTGAGAGTTCCGGCCAAGGTGGAGGTGTAGGCAGAAACCCTTCACTTCCTCACACAACCAAAAGACGGATAACAACCAATCTAAAATCAATAAACAACCAGAAGCACCAGAAAATCAAACTGCATGGAACTCCAACAACCAAGGAATTAAAGAAAAAATCAATCAGAACAACCAGACCGGTAAGGTGGAGGGCTTGCGGGATGGGCTGACTTAAGGGGAACCAGACTCAGTTGATACAGAGGTGCTACATTGGGAGAAACTCCCAGTTTCACACAAGAGTCTGAGGGAAAGTGCACTAGGGACAAGCAGGGCAGCTGCACTGTTCCCTCTCTGGCCCCTCCCCCACAGGGACACTGCAGTGCAGCAAAGAGGGTTGGTTGCCTTGCCTGGGTGGATAAGTAAGGCCCCACCCCCTTACAACTTACCAGGTGCACGGAGACAAAGAAATGTGTCCCAAATGAAAGAACAGAGCATAACCTCGGAAAAAGAACTAAACAATGAGGACATAGCCAACCTATCTGATGGACAGTTTAAAGCCCTGGTAATCAAAATGCTCACAGATCTAATTGAGCTTGGTTGATAAATGAAAAAACAAATGAAAGATACCCAAAATGAAATAAGGCAAAATACTGAGGGAATCAACAGTGACAGTAAGGAAACCAGGACTCAAGGCAACAATTTGGAACAAAAGGAAAAAATAAACACCCAATGGGAACAAAATGAAGAAACAAAAATTCGAAAAAGTGAAGAGTCTTACAAATCTCTGGGACAACCTGAAACATTCCAATATACAAATTATAGGGATGCCAGAAGGAGAAGAACAATAGCAAGAAATTGAAAACTTATTTGAACAAATAATGAAGGAAAAATTCCCCAATTTGGCTAAGGAAATAGACTTTCAGGAAGTCCAGGAAGCTCAGAGAGTCCCAAAGAAGTGGGATCCAAAGAGGAACACACCAAGGCACATCATCATTAAGTTACCCAAGATTAAACATAAAGAGAAAACCCTGAAAGAAACAAGGGGAAAGGAGACAGTTACCTATAAAGGAGCTCCCATTAGACTGTCAAAAAAAAAGCTTGCAGACAAGGGGCTGGAAAGAAGTATTTGAAGTCAGAAAAGGCAAGGACCTACCTACATCCAAGAATACTCTATCCAGCAAAGCTTTCATTTAGAATGAAAGGGCAGAGAAAGTGCTTCCCAGGTAAGGTCAAGTTCAAGGAGTTCATCATCACCAAGTCATTATTATATAAAATGTTAAAGGGGCTTATCTAAGAAAAAGAAGATAAAAAATATAAACAGAAGAATGACAACAAACTCATGACTATCAACAAATGAACCTAAAAGAAAATGAAAACAAAGACTAAGCGAACAATCAGAACAGGAACAGAATCAGAGAAATGGACTTCACATGGAGGGATTTCAGTGAGGAGTGGGAAGGAAGGAACGGGGGGAAAAGTGCAGGGAAGAAGAAGCATAATTAGTAGGCATAAAATAGGTGGGAAGAGATAAAAAATGGTACAGGAAACAGAGGACTCAAAGAAGTTATATGTACAATCCATGGACATGAACTAAGCAGGGGGGATGCTGGAGGGTTGGGAGGGCAGGGAGGATAAAGAGAGAAAAAATTTGAAAAACTGTAATAGCATAATCAATAAAAAATACTTTTAAAAAAAGTCAAGTGACTTGAAAAGGGTCTATAATCATAAAACAAGAAAATGGCACAATCATATTACTACCTGGGTCTGTCTGATCTGAAAACACTGCTACTTCTTTTTTTGCAGGGGGGAAGGATTATTCCTTTTCTTTTAAAACATAACAAATAACAAAAAATAGTACAAATGTGAATACTAATGTAATTTTGACATTGGGAATCCATGTACAAATAATCACTGTAAAACAGGCAGGGCTTTTGGCCTATTCCCTCAATTCTGATTTGCTCATTTGTAATATGACTCTCTGGTATTAGCCTCCTGGGAGAGATCTGATCAGCCAGTTTCTGCCTGGCTCAATCACAGCTCTCTCTACCTGCTGCTTAGATCTGTCTGCTTTCTTGGCTCTCCTGATTGCCAGTCCCACTAGTTCTTTGGCTTTTATCAGTATAAAAAGCACTCCCTTCAGCTTTAAACTCCTAGAAGGCAGAAATCCTGTTTGTTGCTAAGTTTGTCTTATAAATCAACATGAAAATATATGAATCTAATAATATATATAGGTTAAAATTTTACATCCTTGTTTAACTATATCCATATTTATACTGGAAACCATGTGCTTTTCTTTTTTAAAGAAATTTTTAAAAGATTTTATTTATTTATTTTCAGAGAAAGGGAGGAAGAAAGAGAGGGAGAGAAACATTAGTGTGTGGTTGCCTCTCGTACACCCCTAACCGGGGACCCGGCCCACAACCTAGGCGTGTGCCCTGACTAGGAATCAAACTGGTGACCCTCTGTTTTGCAGGCCAGCGCTCAATCCACTGAGCCACCCCAGCCAGGGCCTATGTGTTATTCTTAAAACAAACACACCCAAGCTAAACAAAAAATCCTATTTTAAAGCTCTCAAGCTTTCCAGAAGATATTCATATTCACTAATTCAATAAGACCCTGCAATAATATAAACAGAAGTTTGCGACTTCTCCAAACTTCAGAAATTCTATTTCTATATCAGTTAATCTAGGGATTTTTCAACTTAAGCGTAACTGGCATTTGGGGCCAGGTAATTTTCTAAAAGTGTATTGATTTTAGAGAGAAAGGGGGAAAGGACGGAGGGCGGAAGAGAAAAAGAGAGAGAGAGAGAGACAGATAGAGAGAGAGAGAGAAACATCGCTCTGCTCTTCACACATCCCTGCATTCATTGGTTGTTTCCTATACATGCCCTGACTGGAGATCCGCAAGCCTGGTGTTTCTGGACAACGTCCCAACCAATGACACAGCCAGCTGGCGCTGGGCCAGGTAATTCTTTGTTGTTGGGGGGCTCTCCTGTGCATTGTGGGAGCATCCCTGCCTTCCTGCCCTCTACCCACTAGACATCAGTAGCAGTCATTCCCACTCCTCCCAATTGTCCATAAGGGTCAAAATAACCCCAGTGGAGAACTGCTGGTTTAATTTAATCTTATGCATTAAAATTAGATACTAGATTTATAGTGTTTGCCAATAAAATAGTCCAAAATCTTAAGGAAAAATAAGGAAGAAGGAAACCCTGACATTTGGGACAGCATGGATAGATCTTAAGGACATCATGCTAAGTCAGGCACAGAGTGAATACTGAGAATTTCAGAGTCTTCTAGAAGAACCTGACCTTTTGCACAACCACAGAAAGAGCTCTACAAATTAAATACAAGTATCCCTTCTTTTCTAAAGTTCGCTAATGCCACTTCACTTTTATGAAAGACCAACATTAGTATCTGTTTTCATTAACTGAAAGATATCAGAAGAGGATTTTCCCTTTTACGAAAAAAGGTGAAAAGTAAAAATAGCATTTGGTGGTTGTTTTACAGCAAGATGTTAAAGAGGCAGAACAGACTGGCACCAAGCTCCCTCTACACTCAGCACTGTAGCATCAAGCTACCACAGCTCTGAACTGTGTCTCTGCTGTATCTAGATTTATTTTGTGCATTTGTTAGCAAAATGTGTACCCAAAGCCTCAGAGAACTCCTAAGGGTGTTATTCTTAGTGTAAAGCTGGACATAATTTAGCATTCCAATTGCAGTGAATGAAATAAAGACATTGTACATGCACTGAATTTCAGGTCTGGAATGTTTGAAATTTTTTCTACAGAAATTAATGGTAAATTTTTCTTTATTTTACACTATTCAGATATGAAAGGTTTCATAGGAACACTCTGCTTTTAGACAGTGGGTAACCCTGTATTTAACAATCTGAAGTGCTAGTGGGAATGGGTTAGGCACAACTAACACTACTAGTGCTTCTCTGCTCCTTTCTTTGCAGTTCTGACAACTATAAATCATTTCATCATTGAAAGTAATTACCACTATCAATTATTTGCAGTATCAAGTGTCACGTTTTTAGCAGTTAAAAGCAGGTAAAATGTGCCCTTTAACAAATTTTTATTGAGTGTAAGGCATTTAGTGATAAAAGATGAGTAAGATATCACCAATCTCAATGTAACCTAACTAGTGGGAGTGTTTCAAATCTTCCACCAAAAAAAAAAAGGAAGCTAAATTTTAGGCTTAAGCTAACAACAACAACAATAAAAGAAACTCCACCTACTCCACCCTCAGGATGTGTCATGAAAATTGGACTGAATTCAAAGAGTGACCACTTCTGGTCACATTCAAGTTTTAAGCAAAACTCAGCTATAAATAATCAGCTGGTTTCAGAGATATACAACTACCATATGATCTAGAAATTCTACTTCTTGGTGTACATTCAGAAGGAAAAGAAGTCATTATCTCGAATAAATATCTGAACCCCCATATTCATTGTGGCATTATTTATAATAGCCAAGACATAGAAACAACCTAAGTGTACACTGATGGATAAAACCCATACACAGTAGAATATTATTCAGCCATTAAAAATAAGGAAATCCTCCCATTTGGGACAACACAGATGGATCTTACGGACATCATGCTAAGTGAAATAAATCAGGCAGAGAAAGACAAATATTGTATGACCTCACCTATATATGGAATCTACAAATACCAAATGCACAGAAACAGAGAAGACTGGTGGTTACCAGAGATGGAGGGTAGCGGGTGGGGGAATACATGAAGGTGGTCAGAGGTACAAACTTTCAGTTATAAGATCAACAAGCTCTGGCAATGTTTGTAATGTACAGAAAGGTGACTATAGTAACAAAAGAAAGCAAAAACATAAAATAGATGGGATCTACATTTGGCATCACCCCTAGTAGGTTACAAGTACATTTTAAAATACCTAAAATACGGTTAAAATAAAATGACAGTTCGGGTAGCCCTCCTTCCCCTAATTGAAAAGTAGGGTTGCCCTCTGAGCTTATCTCACTAACTTTTAGAGGTCTCTCCTCAGGCCCCCCAAACTAAGAGATCTGTTCATTACTTCTCTGTCTTGTCAGTGTGTCTTTAGAAAGAGTTGGGAAAGACCCACTTGACCAGCAATGATTCCATTTTAAGAGTCTCAGCAGAACACTAGGGTCCCAATGTATATATATCCTTGTGCCAAATCTTTATGTGAAAAGCACTTCTTTGACCATTTAAAAAATTTCTAGCACACAGGAACTCTATCTTATTGGATAAATTTTGATAAAAATCAGTCCTATTATCTCCTCCCAAGAAAACTTTACTTTCTGGATTTTCTATCTTGGTTACCAGTGTCACCAACCATCCAGTCATCCAGGCTTCCTGTCTCACCCTTTGCTCTTCTCCTGCATTCAACAGGATACCAAGTTTTACCAATGGTACTTTCCCAATCCCCTTCAACTACATCATCACTCTCCAACTGCTGCAGTTCAGGTCTTTATTATACTGGCTTCCTAGCTAACCTCCCAACTTTATCTCACACTTAGTTGCCATATTTTAGTTTTCCAAAATACAGGTCTAATCATGCCACTTTGCTGCACAAGGACCTTAGTTACATCTCTACTCTCAGAGGAATGGAGTGCGGACCTTTTCATTGGGAAGACGGAGACAGTGTGATGCAGCAAAATGAGTGTACAGGTTTTTGACCTAACACAGACCTGTGTTTGAATTCTGACTTTTAGCAACTAATTTAAATGTCTCTGGAATTCAGTCCTACTTTGTTTATTTAACAGAGACTGTATGCTCTACAAACTTTCAACTCACTGTGGTCCTTTCCTTGGATAAGGAGCGTCAATATCTCCTCAGGGCGTAATAGAAATGCAGACCCATCCCAGACCTATTGGTTCAAAATCTGTATTTCAGTAGAATCACAAAATAATTGGCATGGAGATTAAAGTTTATGATGCACCACAAATTACTGTGAGTATCGGATGTTACCAGTCATAACTTCCTATTTCCCTCTTCCATTTCTTTGCTTATCCTGATTCTTTTGTTAGGAATGTATTCTTCACTTCTAAATTATTGAAATCATGCTCGATTTTTAAATATTGGGTTAAAGGCTACTTTCTGTATGAAACCTTCTACACCTTATCAACCCAAGAAGAGCACTTTTTACTTTAATTTCCCTTTCTACTTTTCACGTTTTATATATGGGTGAATAGGTTTCCCTCACTAGACTAGAATCTTTTTGAAGGAAGGGACAATGTCTGGTTAATCTTTCTATTATCTAAAATTTAACTAGTGTCCTATCTTTAGAAGGTTCAGATAAATGTATTTAATGACTGAAAACAGATCTAGAAAAGCTGGTATGCCCATGAGAGTCCTGGGAATTAACCTGGAGCTGTACATATGTAGGTAAAAGAAGCAGATGTCTTGTGAGCAAGTGTCCAAGACAAGAGAAAGGTATTTCTGACATGTTTTTTCTATCTTCCCAATGAGTAAGGAAACCTCTCTCTAAAACTCCAGAATCTGAGCTGATTCGCTTAAGATTCTTTCCAGTGAAGACTCAGAGCAGGTTACCCCCTTGAAACTCCTTTCTCCTTTATCTGTCTCTAGTGGTGATAACCAAATTCAAGTTAAATGACTCAGAATTTGACAGCTGGAAACACACCAGAAATCATCTCAATCATCTGACACATCTGGAAGCTGTGATGCAGGCAAGTGAAATCACTTCTCCCAAGTTAAATCAGCATGGCCCTGTAGGTCTGGTGTCCGGCAGAGCAAGGCGTTGAGATTTCGATTCCTGGTCAGGGCACATGCCTGGATTGTGGGCCAGGTCTCCAGTTCGAGGTGCTCAACAGGCAACCAATAGATGTTTCTGTCCCTCCTTCTACATCCCTTTCCCTCTCTCTAAAAATAAGTAATTTTTTTAAAGTTAGTTGTAAAAAATAAAAGTTAAACAGTAAAGAAATAATAGAGCTGACCTAGTTCCAAGCTCCATACTCTTTTGCACTTAAACAAGTTAGCATTCTAGCACATGTCAAAAGGAATGTGTACAATACTTACATTATATGTATGTTACACATTTTTTTGCCAAACACATCCCCATGTCACTACGATAGCAGTTCAAATTCAGTTCACTATGATATTCATTTTATTCTGTACCCATAACCAATGGTTCTATTTTAATGTGTATAAAGTTTACCCTGAATTATCTTTTTTGAGCTATATCCTGTTTATTTCCTTGGTATCACTGTAATTTTTCATGAATTGTGATTTTAATCTAGTTTCCCAAAAGTTTAACCATCTGACCTACTTCTCACATCTCTATTAATGAAGTAACATTAATTCTAAAATAATCCTGTAGAAAATCAGTATACCTCTGTATAAATATAAGAAGTAAATGATTTAAAACCGAGTAACACCAAAACACTATGAGTTTCTATGAGCCCAAATCAAAAGGAAACATTTAAGTTAAAATCTTACCTTTAAGGTAAAAAGTATAACCTAGTTGCAAAAATATGTTAACAACCTCTGTAACATTTAATGAAAGGGAAATTAAAAGCAAAAATACTTAAAGACAGTAGATGGTTTTACAGATCTACGAAAGGAAACACTGGAAAAATATGGACTACACTGAAATAGAAAAGTCCGGATAAAACACAGGAGACATAGGTTATCTTCACAAACCACGTAACATTTTTTTGGACTGTTAATCACTTCTACATCAGAAGATAATGACAAACCATATAAGGCATAAGAAATTGAAACAAAAACCATAAGATGAGGAGCCTGAATCCAAATATCTTAACCTCACTGATACGATTTTTAAGACAAAGTATTATTTTGAATGATAAAATGGCAATACATTATCTATCAATAACTGAATCTAAAAATCAAAATAAACAAACAAGCAGAACAGAAACAGACTCATAGACACAGAGAACATTTTGAAGGTTGCCAGATGCAAGGGGAAATGGGGGAGGTATGAAAATGTGAATGGATTCAGAAGTACAAATAGGTAGTTACAGAATAGTCATGGGGATATAAAGTTTGGCATAGGGAATACAGTCAATAATATTCTAATAACTATGTATAGTATCAGATGGGTATGAGATTTGTGGGGATGATCATTCAGTAAGTTATATAATGTCTAATCACTGGTGTGTACACCTGAAACTAATACATGGTCTGGCACAAATAATGCCTTTTTATTACAGAATATCTTTTTACAAAATCACGAGCATGTAATTCTGTAACATGACAATATCATACTCAAGCACACCATATGACATTTTAGGTGAAATGTTCAAATTAAAACTATAAATTATTACACCCATATTATTACCCTACCAACCACTCAAGCAGGCATTACTTCTGCCAGATCCTGTTTAATACTGCATGTTGACTGTAATTGAAAAATAAAAAATAATTAAAAAATTAAGTATACTAATTTCTTTGAAATAAATTTGAAACATATGGTTGGTCCATTAAAAATAAAGTGTAACCATTTCATACTACCCATATACTCACAGTTTTATAATAAAATAGAGAACATACCAACAATCCATGAAACTGAGATTATTGAAGAACTTATCTAAGGTTCCTTAAAACACAGTATGGTATAGGGCAGAGGGTGGGTGGATAGGAAACAAAGCCACCCCCAATTTTCAAAATTTCATGTATTCTGTCACATATTCAAACTCAATTACTTGTTTTTTAAGAGAGAAAAAAATATGATTCACTCACATGAAATGGCAGTGTAGATGAACTCAGGATCTAAAAGGAAGGAAAAGTTAAAAAAGAAAAAGAGAAAGAAAGGAGGGCAGAACACAGGGTACCTAGGAAGACCAAGGGATGGACCTGGAACTCCGGTGCCACCGTGTTCCAGCCTTTTGGTAAACCACCTTGATACCTTGTGCTACCTCCTGTTTTCTCTGAAATCAAATGAAATTTCTTAAATTCTCTTGACTTTATGCTGATTTTTCCACTCTTAAGAAGACAATAAGCAGTATTTTAAAGCTGGGAGACAGGCTCCAGTTGTTAAGACTATGAAACTTGAGACTTTACAGACTCCAAGTCTATATCAGGACTTTTCTAACAATGCTCAGAATTACGGTCCTCATATAAACAAGTAATTCATCCATATGTGTTAACTCACTGTTGCATGTATGATTCATAAAAAACCTTAGAAACAACATTAATTAGAAAAACTACTGACATAAACAGCATGCACAGTACCTTCTGATAAACAATGGAGCACACGAGATCCTTGACCGCAGATAAAGAGAGTTCCTGAGCTTCGATGGTAACACTCTCTCGTGTGAGGCCAATCTGCAGCAGAAATGAAACTGTATGCACTGAACCTCTGGAGTTGGTGAGCGAAGGTGCACTGAAGCTTCCATTAGAGAGTCGGGCAGAGAGTCCTGTCTTAGGACTTGAACATGAAGGAGTTGGAAGCACAGCAGGTAGAGTTGCAGGTAATACAGACTTCTGGGCTGATGGAGGGGAATTGTTTGCAGACATCTGCCTTTCTTTAATCTTTTAAAATAGTTGTCAATTCTTTTTCTTTTTCAATGGTTATGAAGCGGCTTTTAAAATCTCAGCAGGAAAAGGATGACTGTACTTTTAGATTTAATTGAAAACTTATTTCCTCTTTTAAGCTACTCATGCCGATGACTGCAAGTTCTGCAACTGTGAAATGAATTCACAAAAGGTCCTACTTCCTGTATTATCAGTCCCATCAAAAAAGAATCTTAGCTTTAGGACCACAACCAGGGATTTGGAAAGGATTTAACATCATTGAATTATTCTCATCAGAAAAGAGTTGACATTGCTTACTTTCTAAACTTCTTCATTTATTTCCTTTTAAGTTTTATTCTTGTCTCTCTCTTTTAATTTCAGAAAATACATATTGAATAAAAGTTGTTTTTCTGTCAGGATGAAATCCTCCCAGTTAAAAAAAAATAGGTGTTTAGGATTGATCCATCAGTACTTATCCTTTGGTTCACTGATTTGGTGGGATACTTTCTCAAATGTCCACACCTTAAATCACCTTCTCAACTGTCCTCATTTTCATTTTTAAGGGGGGTAAATATTTCCATTATGAAGCACAAAGATTTTTAAAATAGTACAGGCATATTTCATTTGATGAATGGGTCCATCGAGAAAAGCTGATTATTTGAGATGTAGTCAGCCTGAAAGAAAATTTTAAAAAACGTTTAATATTTTATACTCACTTGACATTATTTTAAAAATGCAAGAATCCCTATAATTTTTTAAATGATAATCTTTGGTTATGTGTTTATAATTCACCAATATATCCTAATCGGTAGCCAAATTTTTTTTTGCTCTAGTTATCAAAGCCTTTTTATTTTACTGTACATATAACTTCAGGGAGGGCCGCCTGCTCAAAAATAATATTAATACCCCAGCATTCCTCACTAATACCTAAAATTGGAAGATCACACATTTTTATTTCACAATACTTGAGTGTTGTTTATTTCACAACACACAACTGAGTTATAAAGGGGAAAACAGAGAAAAATAGAAGGGGCAAAAAAGTAAAACTGACACTGTCACAGAAATAAAATATGTACCGCTCAGCCATACAAAAGACAGATAATACTGTCCTAACAGAGACAAATTAAGAGTATTCTTTTTTATATTAAAAGTCTAATTCTGCCAAAATATAATTCCTGACTTTGTTGGCAGATTTCTTTCAGAAGTCTAAGGAAGCTGGTGGGGATATACTACACAGTTATACGGCCAACAAGAAATGTGAAAAACATACTTATGTCAGGAACTTAGCAAAAAGACTTCATAATAAGCCCTGATAAAGTAAGTCTTCATAAGTGTTATCTCATAATAAGACTTCAAAAAGTAAAACAAAACAAAACAAAAACCCCACTAGGCACCATTACATCTGTATCACACTTTTATAAAAGGACAGTTTAAAACATAAAAAGGATGACCCCACTCCCTGATAGCTAAGTGAAACAGCTCACAACAGATGGACCTTTTTAAGTTCCATCTACGTACCTGTAAACAATTCTAAACATAAAAAAGAGTGAGGCATTCAGTGTGGTTACAGAATGACTCTCTGGAGAGCAATCAATGGGGCTAAATTAATTAGGATGAACATAACAGAACAGCAAAAACATACAGATACAGTATCAGGAATGAGAAGAAAAACTAAAGCTTGGGGGGAAAAATGCCTGAAGATACCAAAAGCCTTTATAGCACATTCAAATTAATGATTATTATCCCACCTTACATTGTACAGCACGTAAACATTTCAAATGTGTCACGAACTTTATTTCACACTATCTCTTTGGAATCTGACAGGGCAAACATCATTTTTGCAGACGAGAAAACTGAAGCACTAGCAGGTAAAACAACTTGTGCACCACGGTTACTGAGAGGTGGGAGGGCATTCAGACCCAGATCTCATAAAACATACCATTTCTCAAAGAGAACAAGGAACTGAGAGAATCACTGCTCAGAGAGGATGTCGTTAAGGTTGAGAGAGCACACAGAGAAGGCAGAATTGCTCAACTTGTATTTTGTTTATCTTTTCTCAGTTTTTCAACTACAGTTACAGAAGAGCATTGAGAACTGAAACCCAAGCCTGGTGAATAAGAGAGACTAAAACAACTTTATATGGGTGTAAATCTCCAGGTCCAGATGCAATCCGTCCCATACTGCTAAAGCAATAAACACGTGTAATCACAAAGCTGACTGCTAGAACCATGGAGAAACAGCTCAGGAAGAGAGAAATAATCATGGCCTGGAGCTGGGTCAGAGCTGCCTCAAGTCTTGTGGGCTGGGGAAGAGGGGAAGCAGATTTCAGAAGTTACAAACATACACACTTAATATTAACCCTTAGTCAAATCTGAGAATAGATTATGTATGCAATGGTTTTTGAATATCTAGGGAAGAATGTAATGATTACCAGATATCAACATGAATGAAAACAGAATGTCAAATCAACTGCATTTATATCTTGAAGAAGAATGTTTACTAGATTTCTTAAATGAAGGAAATAATAATAATGGCTCACAGTTACTGAGCTCTATCTGAGCCAGACACTGTTCTAAGCATTTGATATGCATTACCTCCTTCAATCTTCACAACAGCTTATTTTATGGTTGAGAAAACAGAGGCTTAGAGATTACTCATCCAAGATCACACAACTGGCAAAGCAAGACAAAAGTGTATTCTGACCACAACAGTACTCAAGATGGTTTTCCATGTGGCTTTTGTACATATGTTGCTTGAGTGTGAGTTGGATAAGTTTGCTGCTCTACATTAACTAAATGAGAGAAGTCTTTAGGAAGTGCCTTGGAAGTCTGTCCTTGACCCTATATTGTTTTATATTATTCATAAGATAGAGATGGAAGATATGCTTATAAAATCCTCAGATTCTACAATCTGGGAGAAATAAACTCAAACTGAAGTGAAATGTAAAAAGGACAAGTGTAAAGCTTTGCATTTAGTTTCAAAAAGTTAAATGTGCAGGGGTGGAGGTGGAAGAAGGTATTAAGGGGGATAAATGGTAATGAAAAATACTATAAAAACATTAGAAAAGCTAAATGGGCAGTATAGAAAGGGAGAGATAAATGCTGACTTAGAAGCTGTTCATAAGAGGAGTGTAACAGGAGCTGCTGATATAATGGGTGACTAAAAGAACTACTGCTGGCCTAAACCCTCAGGATACTAAGAACACATAGGCATAGATGTGTATACTGGTTGCCAGTCAGCCTACTTTACCACTGTGTTCACAATCCACATTTTCTAAGCTTTACTGATTTTTAATTAAAAAAAAAAACTTTTATCCTCACCCAAGGACGTTTTTTCATTGCTTTTAGAGAGAGAGGAAGAGAGAGAAAGAGAAACATCGATGTGAGAGAGAAACAGTGACTGGTTGCCTCCACATGCACCCTGACCAGGGCTTGAACCCGCAACCTAAGTATGTGCCCTGATCAGGGACTGAATCCACCACCTTTTCCTTTACAGGATGACACTCCAACCAACTGAACCACACTGGCCAAGACAAAGCTATATTGATTTTTAAAAATAAGAGAATGGTGAAAACAATGTCATGTGACAAAATATGCTTAACAAAACCAAACAGAATAATGGTCTTCAAATATCTGAAAAGATGGTAAGTTTTATTCAGCATCACTGCAGAGGAGAGAAGTGAAATGAAGACAACAGCACTACTTATTTACCTCACAGGTTGTTGTGAGGACTGAGCTATGGCATGTAAATACCTACAACAGCACCTGGCTCACAGTAAGCACTCAGTAAGTTCTGGCAATTTTCATAGTGTTTAGATGAGGGAATTAGCAATTATTCTATTTTATGCTAAATAATGAAATCAAGATATGGTACGTATTAAACTTTTGCAACGACCCTAAGAGATTTGTTTAATTCTATTTTACAGAAAAGGAATCAGAGTTTCAGAGAAGTTGCTGCTTGCCCATGACTACATAGCTAGTAAGTGATGGAACTGCAATTCAAACAAAAGTTTCCCTGACTCCAAAACCTACCAGTATATTCCTTCTACTACTTCATCCCACCTCCAACAACCTAACAATGGAACAGGTGTTTTTGTGAGGTAATGAGCTCCTTAACATACCTGATTTGATAGTTTCAAAAAGCTGAACTGACATTAAAATAGTAGTAAAATATCTATGCATGTTAAATACTATAAGATACAAGATAATGCTGGGTTCAATAATAATATATTTTTGATAGATGTCTTCCCACTAAATTTCCATTTTATTGTATCTATTAAAATTAGCCAAATAATAGTAACTGTCTAGTAATACAACTGACTAATTTATCAGGATTACTAATAACTATTAATAAACTATGTAAATGTTATACTTTTGAACAAAAAATATTTTTAAAAGTTTCAGCATCAACACAAATAGAATAAATGAAATGAGCTGGCATATTAGTTTCTGCCCACTCATCCCATCTGGTTTTTCCTCTCCCTGTTTTGTTTTATGGAACTCTGATTTGCTTGGTAGGATACAGCAAGATATAGGGTGCAAAGTATTAAAACTAAATGTGAAAAAAAATCTAAAAGCTCTTATTTTGTCTTTATGCCTTAATTAGAAAACTGAGACAATAGTACATATATTGCTAGTTTATAAATTATACATCAATTAGATATAGGTTTCTAACATCTATGAACTGGCAAGCATTTCTAATATGCTTATTTGGAACACAGTGAATATGCTTTTGGGGAGTTTTCAGTCCCATATACCATTCAAATGAGGTCATATAATCTGTCACCACTGTGGAATGGAATAAAAAGATAGGATATCTTGAGCCCCACCTGCCCTATTATTACAGACAAGATACAACTAAGGCCCTTGGGTGTAGGGCTCTTAACTGAGGGTTACTTCACGGTAACATCACAAGTTGATCTATCTTTCCATCCCTCACCTCCCCCCCATGGGTACATTATCTCTTAGCAAAGCATCTAATTAGAAGAAGCTCTAACAGCAGCGTTTTTTACTCAACAAATATTTACTGAGTGCCTGTTATTTGCCACACCATTATGAGACACTGGGATTATAGAGCAGTGACCAAAACAGATATGGCTCCTGCTCTTTTTGGAGTTTACAGTGTGATGTGGGCCACACACATTACACAAATATTCACATAAACAGCAAGGTAATTATAAAAAGTGACATGGCTGAGCACAGTGCGAAGAGGACCTATTCTGAACTGGGGTCTCAGGTAAGGTGTGCCTTTAAGGAAGTGTTATTTAAGCCAAGCCCTAAAGGATAAGTAGGAGTCAGGGAAGCAGAGAGTGAAGCAAAGAGGATTCCAGGAAGACAAAACAAATACTTCAAAAGGAAGCTCATTATTTAGTTTAGCTAGTGTTCTATTTGTCCTCAGTAAAGGCTAACGTGAAAAAGTAAAATGCTTTTTCTATTCAGAATACCATATTTTTACCATGCCTCCATACCAGTAGTGTTTTTTCCTGTTCAATTTAGTTTTGTGTGCTAGGAATGCAAATGAACGGAGTCTTTTTTTTTCTCCTGTTGATATGTACAAGTATTCTTTCAGCATGTAAAAAAGCATGTGACCTTTTTTAATGCAATACTGACCAGTGTCCTGAAGTCAATGTTCATGTTTTGCTTTGATCTAGGCTTGACTTTGCTCAATAATCCTGATGCTGCTTTTACACTGCATATTGTATAAAAATACTCAAATAACTTTGCTGTTGGTTTTTAAAAAGCACAGTCTGGCCCTGACCAATGTGGCTCAGTTAGCTGGGCGTTGTCCTGAAAAGCCAAGGGTCACTGGTTTGATTCCCAGTCAGAGCACATGCCTGGGTTGTACATTTGGTCCCAGGTCAGTTGCCTGTGAGAGGCAGCCAATCGATGTTTCATTCCCTCATTCTCCCTTCCTTTTCCTCTCTCTAAAAACAAATAAATATAAAGCCTAGTTTGTAGCAATCCATACACTTATCTATTTTCAAAAAGATAACTACTACCTTAGATTTACATTATAGTTTTTATGCTAAGAGCTCAGCATCTGACTAAATTGTTTCCACTAAAATCCTGCTCATGTGGAGCAAGGGTATTTGAATCTTAGTCTTTCCACTGTCAGAGATAACATAAAGAGAGCTCACCAGGTCTGCCCTCTGCTCAGGCACTGAGATGTTTATCCAGTAATGAGATTACAGCTGCCCGTCTGGCAACAGTTGTATGAATCTATGTTGGACTTGAAGGATCTTCATCACTAATTTTTGCATCTGTGGTATCTAAGAAACCTGACTGGCTGAGAGCGGATGAACCATTTCTCTCACATACTGCCACTATAAACAAACCACAGAAGTGGAGAAAACTTCCACTAACGAGAAAACTGCTCCAAAGAGGCACACATACAAGTTCAATCTGAATTACATAATCGGAGAGAGTATCAGCACAGAACATTTTGGATCATAAACATGATTATTAAATAGAATTAAAACTTGTATTAAATAATTTCCCCATATTTCAAGTTCTGAAAAAGTAACCTCTTTTAAAAATGAGCAATTAACTCCAATATGGTAAAATTTCCATCAACTTTAGAATGTCCTTTTAAAAATAAGAAAAACATTGTCCCTTAGAAAAGTGCATTTAAACGACTGACCACTATTCATTTTTTCCTGCATGTGTTTTTTTTTCAATTCTTATATAATTTTTAAAACTTAATACCCCAAAATGAGATCGGGCTCTTTCTTATTTGAGTGTGGCAGTGTTTAAATTAAAAACAATCCAGTAAGAGAGAAACTTTCTATTTTAAAGAAGTCACTTGATAAAACTGAAAGCTTACAAAATCTGTATATTTAAAAGACTCACTACTACCTGGGATGCCTAAAAAATAAAGTTTCAAGATAAAAACCAGTGAATGTTCTTGAACTCGAGTCACCTAAAAAGTTAAATGCTATCTACCAAATCATTAAACCTAGGGGTGGTACTGCCTGGTCAAATACTCCATGTTCGTCTGATCAGGCTTACCACGTCTCCATTACCTACTGAACCAAAACCGAACACCAAGGCTTCTGTGAGACGTTTTTAATACTTTTATCAAAACTTGTAACTTCCTTTTGTCTGAATTTCCAAGCTTGTTCTCAATCCAGATCCTGACAGGGGAGCATAATGTAAAACTGGCCTAGACCTGGGTAGGGTACCTTATGGATGCCTTTAGCAGCACATCCATTGATATTTCCAGCCCTCACTGCAGCAGAAGTTGATCTACGCAAAATCAGTCGCTAAACAAGTTCAGCGTTAAGTACAATGTAGAAGCAATTTTATGAGTAATATGGCAGTAACGTTTTCTAGGGTACAAATTAAGGCATTTAAAAGTTTTTGTTTCATTTAAGACTAGAGCTCATTAAGTCTGAGTCGCATAAAGTCGTAGTTCAGGGTGGAACTTATCCTTTCTAATCAAAGATGACACTGATAGTCTTATTTCCTGTGGGGTTGGGTGTGGTTGAAGAGACAGTTACGTCCCAGCCATCAATCTGTGTACGGAAAAGTCTGCAGGTCTCACACACATCTGTCACTTGATTTATACTTGTGCCTGAACTCGGCAGGGCCTCTGCTTCTGATTGCAACGACTTCAAACAAAATATCCAGCAGGCAACAGAGTGGTATGGGGTTATTTTTATTGCTCAAAGGAACGGTTGTACTCCTCAGTGGTTCATCTTAAGAAAAACCTCCCTGGGGTCAGAACAACTCCGAGCAAGGCAGCAACTCACAAAAAGTAAACATCAGGAAACTAGGGTGGGGGGGGGTTACGTTCTCCAAGCACCATCTACTCATCCCGAGGAGACCTGTACAAGGCAGGAGGTGAAAAGAAAAAGGCTCCCCCGAAATTCCGCGGCTTGACTGCCGCCGCTCCGGCGTCGGGAGCTCGTCTGGGGACCAGGAACAGACGGTGACCACCGGGCCGGACGCGGTGGTCGCCCGCGGAGCGCGGTCCAAGTTGGCCTCCGCGCCCACGCCGGAACTTGGCCTCATCAGGCGGCCGCGCCGGCGCCCCCAACTGCCTCGGCGTCCACCGCCCGCGCCTCCCGCATCGCGCTCCGCCAATTTCCCGCCCAGCCCCGGCGGCCGCCGCCCAGCCCCGCGCGGGACCCTCGTCCCGCCTCGGCCACCGCCGCAGCGTGCGGGCGGGTGGGGGAAGGGCCGCCTCCGCCGCACCCCACGGGCCGCGAGAACAAAGCGGCGGCCGCGGCGGCGCTAACTTTTTCGGTGTCTGCTCCGCGCTCCCTGCGGCGACTACTTACAGAGGCGGGCTCGGCCGGCCGTGAGAAACTCCGCGCCCGCCAGCGTTCCGGTCTCAGACAAGGCGCCAGCGAGGCTTCACGCGCCTCGCAGGATCCCGCCCGCCACTCGTACCCCTTCCTCCCTCCGCCTCCTCCCTCCGCCCCGTCCCGTCCAGAGGCCCGAGGGCGGGGGGCCCGGGCGTGCGGGGCGGGGGCGCGCGGGGGGCGGGGGCGCGCCGCCAGCGCGGAGCCTGCCGGGAGCTGTAGTTTCCCGGCCGGCGCGAGAGGGTGGCAGACGCGCGTGGGTGTCCCTCGCGGTCTCCACTCCGCTCGGGGCAGCTGGACCCCTTGGTTTTCGGGGGGCTCGTGCTGCACCCTCCGTGGTCAGAGCGTCTCTGTGAGCGCGGGGCCACGGGGCGTCACCGCTTATTCAAACCAGTTACGCACGGTGCTGGATGCCAATCCTTGCTACCGAGCTGCCTCTCTCTCTCTTTTGTCATCCGTTCTGGCGGAGGCGATGGTGGCGAGGAAGCGAGAGGTGACAGCTTGCACCGGGGACTTATAAGGGGTCCAGGCAGACAACAGTTTCCGTCCCGAGGTTATCTTTCCCCTGCTCCCCACATTTCCGCCCCTCCTGCCCGCCCTGCAGGGGGCCGCCGGTAGAGCGCTGCCGGGTTCCGCACCTGGGCAGACACATCCAGAGCCCGTCACCTGAAGCAGAGGGGCTACGTTCAGTGTATTTTGTGTTTCCTGCTTGGCCATCTTTAAATTCGAGTGTATCCCGCTACGTCAAAGTGAAGTGCAGCCAAGAATCAGCAGCCTTCCACCTGCTTGGAAACAAGGTGGAAGGTCCGGAGAGGGGGGCGGAGGTGGAATTCCCGGTGAGGAACTGAAGGGAAGATTCGCTCTGTGTTAAATGACAGCCCTTTTACTCTGGAGAAGCCTGAGCAGCCGCCAGCCGTGGTCCCAGAAACGACCTAATTCTTTTTATGTTAAAGTGTTATCTCAAAGTACTGAAGTAAAATGTACTGCAACAAGCGATGGACAACAGGCAACAATCCTTTCACCCCCAAGTAGAGGTCAAGAGGGCAGTTTTTGAGAATAGAAAGGAAAGAAAGTTAAGTGGGTCCCTACTTTTTATACCAAGTCATCAATCTCAATGACTGTTCGAGGATTTAAAGTTAAGAAATGGGAATTTTAAAAATAATTCATATCAAAGATGGGACAAGTAAAATCGTGCGTAACGCTGATCCTACTCCGAAGCTGTGCTTTTCAAAAGTCATTTCTGAAACATTCTCAGGAATGGGAAACTGCTAAATGGCTCACGTCCAGTAATACCTACCTATCTAATACAATCTAATTATATCTTACACTTTGTCTTCTTCTGCCCTTCTTTCACTGTGAAATTGAAAGTAAATTCACTCGTTTCCATTCTTTTTTTAAAGAATGCTCTTACCTAACTTTGCCTTTTTCTTCCTTCCACTTCCCAACAGACATTTTAGTCCAGCCCCAAATATCCTCTCTCAGCAAGATTCCCAGGACCTCATTGGAGCTGTCTACAGCCAGTCCCATCTCACGAGTGACTTCCATTTTCTCTCCTGGTCTTTAAAGAGACAGATGTTACTCTCCTGGAAGTAACTTTTCTAAAAGAATCAAGCTGCTATTATATAAAGGCGTAAGGATTTGCCTACGTGTGAGAATTCCACATAACAGCTCTCTTTTCTTTACTTGCAATTATCAATGGCTTTATGTAATTTACCATTTGATTATATACTATGTCATAATTATATTTGCAAATATGAGCATATTTATATATCTAAAATACATATGCAGACATATTTATGACATATGGTGAATCAGAGGGAGGTGTGTTAAGGATGGTTCAAGTCAAAGGAGGATTAGAAAAATCTGATAACCAGATGGAGAGATTATGGTATATGCTCTACGTAGGATTTCATTTGGTGCCCTAAAAGTTAAAATTCAGGTAATTGTCAATAAAAAGCCAATTATCTTCCTCATCCTCTGTAATTCCTGCTTATTTTCATGGCTGCAAATAGTATGTTTCTCCAACAAAGAGAAGGTAATACATACATGTATTTCTAGATCTCATTTTAATTGAGTATTAATGAAAAAACCCTTCTTTTGAAATACTATAAACTGATTATAATATATTTTAAAAAGCCGACCGAGAAAGAGTACAAAGATGCTAGAGACGTGGGTAGGGAAATGATGCTAGAATTAATTTTCCCACCAGTGCTGACCAGAGGAGAGGAATTAAGGAAGTGGATTCCCTCATTTAAAGTCTGGAAACTGTACCAGCCCTCAAAGACCAGTTGAAAGGGAAATATTAGGATGGGAATTTGAAGACAGAGTCCAATGTAGGCTCTGCCATTTAGTAGCTGCATGCTACTTAATCTCACTAAGAATCAATTTCCTTACCTGTGAAATGAGGGGAGATAATTACCTACTCCATAAGGTTGTATGAGAATTAAATGGAAAAAAAGTTCATCCTAATGTACTACACATATAAAGGGCATTAAAGCTAGTCTACCTGGTTGTGAGTCATCATTCTACTGTTTAACAAACTGTGTGACCATAAGCAGGTTAACCCTTGTGTGCTTCAGTCTCATCACCAGTTGACTTAGATGATAGTAGTTCTTACCCTATGGGTTGTATAAGGACTAAATGAGATAACACGTGGGAAACATTTTTAAAAATTCACACGATGAATGCTGAATAAATGTTAGCTATTATTATTCACATTAAACAGTTGTAGGTTTCTAGGTCTCCACATCTCCTCCTGTCCTGGCAACACAAAGAAAGAAACATTACTAAGCTTGATTCTATGGAGGAAAATTTAAAATAATAACAAAGAGTTTAAAAGGAACAGGAATCCATTTGGCCATAGAAAGAATTCCTCTTCACTTCATCAAAGGAAGATCCTACCACACTGAACCTCAACTGGCCAGAAGGCATCACCATCACATTTTCTACACTGATAGCTTCAAGTGTTCCCATGCAGGAAAAATCCCTGAAGCATTTATGTTTGTTGGTTTTATTACTAATACAGTTAGTCAGATTAGAATGACCTGAGCATTTGACTATAATTTGTACTCTGATCATACATCTCAAATTTCAAAATCTCAAGTATCTCTAGAAAGAACTGTGACTTTATAACCCTAGGCTTTAAATTGTCTCAAAGTTCCTTAAATGATGATGGAGTGTTTAGATGCAGGCAAATCAATGTTAATTTAGTTTGTCTTTTTGCCTAGATTTCCCTGGAGGCTTTGCAGTCTTTGATGTATCAATTCAATAATCATTTTTTGAGAGGCTATTATGTATGTGCAAGGCTCTTAATAGATCTATAGGTAAAACAAACATTCTCAGGAACCTAAAGTTTATTAAATAAGATATGGGAAAATCTCTAATACAGAGAAGAGAGTGTGGGAGGCAAAATAAATAGTTAGCAGATGTCAAAGAAGACAAGATATACCCCTGACCTGGGGAAAGCTAAATGCATGGAAAGAGATAATTTTAGCTGGGCTTTGAAGGAAGAGTAGGATCTGGAAATATGGGGAGAAAAATGGGAGATGAAAGAAAATTCTAGGTGGAAGCAACAGTGGGCAAAGACACACAGGTGTGAAACTATGGGCACATTTGTGAACCAAGTGGTTTCAGTTAGGTCGAGCCAGTGGGGTGTTTTCTTCTTCACAATTTTTAAAAATCGAGATGCAATTTATAAACTATAAAGTCCACCCTTTAAAAGTATACAATTTACTGGGTTTTAGCATATTTATAAAGTTACACAATATCACACTATCTAATCTCAGAATAGTTTTATCGCCCCCCTCCCCCTCAAAAAAACCCATATCCTAGAGCAGCCGCTTTGCATTGCCTCCAGAGGTGGCCAGCTTACCCTGTGGGCTCCCCCTGGAGACACAGGTGCTTGCAGTTGGAAGCCCTCAGGCGGGCAGGCACCTAAGTGCTGATTATGGAGGGGATACTAACAAGACATCTGCTATATCTGCTATATATGGCTTCAGTCTGTATCCCTAGCCTTGATCTCTTTCTGTAACCACCCGAATATCCCACAGAAAGATCACAAATTCAGTGTGTCTCCAACTGAACTCATCTTTTCTTCTTCTTGTATGTATTTCCAATCTTAGTGCATATTCCCACCATCTGTTCAGTCATCCAAGACAGAACCTTCTCGGTCCGCCTAAACTTCTTTTCCCTTGTTCTCCAAATCTAATTGGTGACTAAATCCCATCAATTTCATACCATTTCCATTTCCTGTATGGTATACCATTTCTTCTCTCTTTTTTAAAATTATATTTTATTGATTATGCTATTACAACTGCCGTCATTTCCCCCCTTTAACTCCCCTCCACACAGCACCCCCTAGTCACTCAAGCAATCCCCCCCTCACCATTGTACATGTCCATGGGTCATACGTATAAGTTCTTTGGCTACTCCAGTTCCTATACTGTACTTTACATCCCCATGGATATTCCATAACTACCTATTTGTACTTCTTAATCCCCTCACCTCTTCAACCATACTCCACATACCCCACCTCCCGGCACCATCAAACGCTCTACATCCTGGCTGGTGTGGCTCAGTGGATTGAGTGACAACCTGCAAACCATGGGTTGCCAGTTCCACTCCTGGTCTACGGCACATGCCTGGGTTGTTGGCCAGGTCCCTAGTAGGGGGTGCATGAGAGGCAACCACACATTAATATTTCTCTTCCTCTTTTTCTCCCTTTCCCTTTCTAAAAATAAATAATAAAATCTTTTTTAAAATGCTCTCTGTATCCATGATTCTGACTTTGTTCTTCTTGTTTGCTTAGTTTGTTTTTTAGGTTCAATTGTTGATAGATTGTATTTTTCCATTTTATTGTACATAGTTTTGATCCTTTTTTTCTTAAATAAGTCCCTTTAACATTTCATATAATCATGGTTTGGTGATGATGAACTCCTTCAGGTTTTTCTTGGCTGGGAAGTTCTTTATCTGCCCTTCAATTCTAAATGACAGCTTTGTTGGGTAGAACAACCTAGGCTGTAGAAAGCTACTTTTCATGACTTTGAATATTTCTTGCCAATTCCTTCTAGCCTGCAAAAAGTTTCTTTTGAGAAATCAGCTGACAGTCTTATGGGATCTCCCCCTGTATGTAACTAACTGCTTTTCTCTTACTGCTTTTAAGATTCTCTCTTTATCTTTAACCTTTGCATTTTAATTATGATGTGTCTTGGAGTGGGCCTCTTTGCATCCATCTTGTTTGGGATTCTCTGTGCTTTGTGAACTTGCATGTCTATTTCCTTCACTAAATTAAAGAAGTTTTCTTTCATTATTTTTTCAAATAGATTTTTAATTCCTTGCTCTTTCTCGTCTCCTTCTGGCAACCGATGTGAATGTTAGACCTCTTGAAGTTGTCTCAAAGGCTGTTTATACTATTGTAATTTTTTCTGGATTTGTTTTTGTTCTTGTTGTTCTGATTGGCTGTTTTTGCTTTATTTTCTAAATCATTGATTTGATTCCTGGCTTCATTCCTCTACTGTTGTTTCCCTGTAAATTGTTCCTTGTTTCGATCAGTGTATCCTTCATGTCTGACTGGATCGTTTTTATGATGTTGAGGTCCTTGCTGAGTTCCTTGAGCATCCTTATAACCAGTGTTTTGAACTCTGCATCTGATAGATTGCTTATCTCTTATTGTTTAGCTTTTTTTTTCTGGAGTTTTGATCTGTTCTTTCATTTGGGCCATGTTTCTTTCTCGTCTTGTTTTGGCAGCCTCCTTGTGCTTGTTTCTATGTATTAGGTAGAACTGCTTTGACTTTGACTCCATGTCTTGATAGTGTTGCCTAATGTAGTAGGTGTCCTGTAGGGTCCAGTGGCACAGCCTCCTCTATCACCCAAGCTGGGTACTCAAGTTACACACATCACATGGGCTGAATACACACTCTGCTTGTGGATGAGCCTTGGTTGCTGTTGGAAGATCAAAGGGAGGGATTTACTGAGGCCAGTCAACTGCAATGGGAAGGACTGGCTGTAACCAGTTACTACCCTCCCTGGAGGATCAACTGTGCAGGGGTAGGGCAGTGGTGCTCTGACCTGGTTTATAGCTGTTCACTGGGTGCGCTGGCCCTGGGGTCCCCTGGGTGGTGCAGGCCAAGGTCAGCCCCAACCTGTGTTTCACCTGGAGCCACCCTACCTGAACCATGAAGCAATCTCAGATGAGTGCTACTTGTGCTAGGCATGGAGATTCCCAGGCAAAGCCAAGCTGTGAATCTAGACTGGCTGCTGCTAGTGCTGGGTCCGGGGCTCACTGAGGCCAGCT